>JAQIWH010002747.1:0-22942 GCA_034695005.1 Cryptops parisi | reverse complement strand
TATAAATATGAATGAAAATTCTTTTGGGTTGTTCCAACTGTCGACTCCTTACATGAATGAAACGTTAAGAAGGAAGATCTAGGATATTGCTAGCAGATGTTTCTGAAGTTGACAGTCGATGAAGATGGCCAAAGAAGTTATTAGCTTACTTTTTATCTTGTACGCCATAGACATTGAAATTATTGTTAACGATATCGTAATGGCCGTAGGGTAGAAAATGATAGTTGTAGTTTTTAAGTAGATCTAGTGTGATCTATGACATACTAGGGTTCACATTTGAATCGGATCAACTTTGACTCGAGAAACGTGGCACTTTAGGTCAGATAAAAAGTGGTTCATATTTGGACTCGCCTCGCAATTGGTGGCAGAGAATGGATAGTAACACACAGTATTACGACGTATGCATAATATCGAACATATGTAGCTGGTAATTGTAATACAGTAGTTTATTATTCTAATGTTATTTTGCACTGGTAAATGTAATATAGACATTTGTAAATGTAATACATTACTGTATGTATGTACACTTCATTTCTCGTATAAACAGAAATACTTTTTTTTTTAATATCAACTAAATAATAAAATTTAATTTCAGAAATAAAAGTTAATTCCGGACGTGAAAAAGTAACAGTTTAGAGGGCAACGTCAAACCGAAAAAAAATTGTGGACGTTAAGTGTGAAAACGGAATGACAGAAAAAGGGGGAGGGGGTAAAAAAAAATGATACAGCAACAACCGAAACGGTAGCATCTTAAAAACGAATAAAAATTGCCATCAAATGGTTTTTCATCATGCGGGAGAGGAATTACATTTCTAGCCTCAAACTATAGTTGTGTGTGGGGGATATAAATTTTACGAGGGTTGGTTCGGAGCAGCGGCCATTTTTATCAGCGCGGCCATGTCAGTGGGCGAAGGTGGCGCCATCTTGCGTTGGCGGCTAAAGCAATTTGGGGCCGTTTATCTGGCGCCATCATCGTCGTCGTGTTGAGCATCAAGATCGTACTAATTGCTCGTCTGCCATTTTTTTTATACTTCGTCTTCATACTCCCCATTTTCTTTGGCAAACACACACACCAACCCCATACACCCTACTACTATAGTCAACAGACTGCAGTTTGCATGTTGGTTTTTTTTTAGAGAAGGTCCTTACTGCTTCTCGTAATAAGGGTCCCCAACAAGATCCGTTTCGTTATATTTTTTATCATCTGTTCTCGTAGAACACCACCCCTTTCTTCAAGAAAAAATTTTGGTGGCTTCTAGTTTTCCCTGTTTTTTTTTCTTCGTTTTTCTCCCCCTTTTTTTTCTAATGATCTCATCATCTTCCAGAAAACGGGCCAAGCCTCTTCGATTCCCTACAGATGTCACAGCCACCATTAATTTCTACATGTTCTTTTTTATTTTCCACCTCCCTCATTTCTTTCTCCCCCACTTTTTCGCTTCACAATCTTAGTTGGATGGTGTGATGTGTATGTGTTGTTGATACGTGTGATTTAAATCTAACTCATCACACGTTACAACTCTTAATGAGTCTGGAGGGTTTTGGGAGGTTACTTCTTGTTGTTTTAGAAAATACTTTTTTGGTTGTTGTTATAAGAACGCTGTTTATTCTGACCAGATGAGACTCATTATCATTGGCAGTGTCATCAAAGGGTTTTTTTCTTTGGTAATTTTTTTTACGCAAAACTTGAACTGAATGTTCTGCAACTAAATTACCAAGTTGGAGATCAATTGTACTGCAAACAACATTGACTTTCGTTAATTTGTTGGTTGATATACTGCATAAATGACAATGCCGGATACGTGGCACCCATAAAGTTCACGCAGGGTTACAATCGCGTTGTTTTAAAGTGTCATGAAAAGACATCTTAGTTGTGGTGTGTGTGTGCGCTTCAACGTCTTTGCGGTCTATTTTGACCAACTTTCAGATATCCAAGAAAGCTGAAATTTGAAACGTGGACACAGTCCGCAGTACATTTAAGTGTATTAAATCTTTACAGCTCACTGTCGGGTGAATTTCGAGAAATGTCACCTGAAGGTGGAGTTTTTCTCGTAGAGTGTTGCTGACGCTCACAACCACACACTTCAACCCATGCATTTTTAAGCCAAATCAGGCATTATTATAAATAAACATACATACATATAATAATGTACTACATATAGCTTATCTGAGCTATCATTCATTGTGTGAATCCGTTGGAATAAACACTTAACACAAAAATCCCATTTTTTTTACGTGTTTCAAATAAATACGTACTTTTGAATTTTGGTTTGAAAACAAAAGCATGGTTTTTTAAAAAAATTATTTATTAATTCGAACCAAAATGGTTCAATAGTAAACAGTAATACAACGATAAAAAAAAACAAATACCTTACAATAAGTATGTACACGATAAATGAAAACAAACACATACAATGTAAAACATATTTGTATAATGAATGATCAATATCAAGCCAGGTTAAAAGGTTGTACTAAAAACGAAGTTTTCCCCTATCACTTGTTGTTTTTCGAAACGGATGATTTGCCGATTTACTATTTTAATGCAGTCCATAATAAGGCGATGGGACAGACATTTTGCTTTTGTTAAATAGCGCCAATTAACGGGTTCCGCCAATTATCAAGTGTCATTTTTGTACATACTATTATAGGCGTAGATCACGTACTTTCAATACAGAAAACTTTTGTTTTAAAAGCTATCTAACAGTCAAATTCGTGATTGATCATTTAATACAGACGTAGTTAGGCGTAGTTAAGTTGAATTGCACGAAGATGAATAGGCCTTTCACAGCTTTTGGCATTTTGAGGAAGTTTTAACAAACCAGTGTGAGAACGAGGCAAAAGAGACTTTAGGAGGGGCCGTCTTTTCTTTTGTGCGCGTGCGTTTTGTTTTGATAAAAGAAGGACCCACGTCTAGTAGTAAGTATGCTCTCGAATTGAATAGTTGTAAGTGGAGAACTAATTGCTTTTTCCCATTAAGTTTGCGCGAAGAGTAGAAAAGTTGCTCATCTTTTATCCCCCAGGTGGGACTCTTTTGTGATTGGTGTCTTTCCTATCTTTTCTTCTTCTTCTTCTTCCTCTGTGTTCTCCACGAAAGGGGTCCAAACGACGACGACTCTATTGTGTAACTGCTTTTATATTATACTTGCAATCGGAAAAAGGATTACATCGATCCCCAAATTCTTTTTGAACCCCCCCTCCTTCTTCTTCTTCTTCTTTTTTGTTTTAAATTCAATTATTCATTTTCTTTTAAATTACAAACTTGCGTCTAAAATTATAACAACGTAGAAAATTTATTTGTCGTCGAATTTTCTAAAAATCCTGGTTTTTTTTTCTTTCATTTTTGTCATCTTTTGTAGCGTGGTTCGTGTCGACGTCGTTATTCTTTTGCTATCGCACGTGCAAGTTGGTGTAGAAGAATTTTTTCCTAAACGTCTCTTCGTTTATCGATAGGTGTAATTACTAAATGACTTTTAATTTATCGAAAGCACGAGCAGACGTGCTTTGCCTTTTAATCACAAACGCCCACGCGTACCATCGTTATTGTTTCAGTTCCCACAGGCTTTAGAATGGTGATTCTTTCGACGAGAAAAATGAGCTTAAATCTCTTCATTTTTATTTTTATACAAAGAAAAAAATTCTTAAGCCTTAATTTCACTCTTTTTTATTTTTTTTTAGTACATCGTACATGTTGTAGTTTAAAAGTCTTTAAAATTGGTGGCTTTGAAGATTAAATTTTCGTAAAGTTATTTATTTGATATTTTTTTTTAAAGAAAAATTGTAGGAGTTGATGTTTTTAAACTTGTTACTAAAATGATTTTATTTTTTTTCTCTCTTTTTCTAGGTAAGAAATCAATTCTTGTTCCTTCCTCAACGTTTTCAATTAGCAAAATGGATGAACATTTTGCTTCTCGTTGCATCGTTTATGACATTCGCGGAAGAAAGTGCGTTCTTAACACTTGGGAATTAAGTCGTGAGTTGTTTTTGCTTCTTTGACTGTTAATTTCTGGTTGTCAGTTGGTAGATTAAAGGGATCAGTGTTTTTCAGTATGTGATTTTAGTTTCACGTGTAATGTACATATCGTAGGGTCCCGCTCATAAAGTAGGTTTCATACCCCCCCCCCGAAAAAAAAACATTAATTTTTTTTTCACTTGTAAATGCGTATAAAATCCTATTATAATGATTACGCTAACTATATTATTATGACCAATAGAGCTAGGCATAAAAAAACGATTACGAAAAAAAAGTAAATATACAGTTAAACATACAGAAATTTTCGTACCGAGAATCGCCGAAAGAGCTGACAAACGCCGACTATTTTATTTATTTTATTTTAAAAAATGATGTATCCCATAGGGATTAAAAAATTAAAATATAATGAAATCCGCCGTATTAGTGGCACGCCGAAAAACGAGAATATGATTTATTTTTAGTGTTATAAATCTGTAGGGCTATAAATCTACATAGTGAGTGTTGGTGTCGTGAGTATTGTATACAAACCATTACTACACATGTCACCTTTTATTGGTCGATTCTCTTTATACGGTACCTACTTTATGATTTAAAAAATTATGTGAGTTCGTTATTGTTTTTTTTTTTCACATAAAAGAAATATTTTTGTGTGTGAAATAATTCAGCCATAGGTTTTATTCAGTCTTCTTTTTTTGTTGTTGTTGTTGTTGTTTTTTGTTAACTCGTTTATTGATATTGCAATGAAAATTCCACGAGGTTGATACGTTGTTTAATTTCGCATCAGGTGCAACCGGCTTATTTGGGTTCGTGATTAATTTTCCCCACCTGGCGTTATGCGGGGGGGTTGGCGGACTCATTTTTGAGGGACCCACCCACACGAGCAATATGCCTAAGTGACAGTCGCGTCACGTGATCACGTCCACCACCGCTAGGTTCTTGCAGTTGTGTGTTCGGTCTGTTCGTCTAGCTTTTCCCATTTCGGCCCCTCACACACACGCGACTTTGAATGTTTCATGAAGCGTTGACGTACGAGCACTGACCCAGCTGATACCACGTCACGTGACTTTATGGTAGTACTTTTCCATGTTTTTTCTCTTACTTTGGTCAGGTAAACCGATATTTTGATATTGTATGGAAGACAGTCCTACAACAACGGTTTGACGTGATAAGTACGTGAAATGGACATCAAAGTCTGTTATATCAGTTGAACTATCACATTAAAATGAAATTACGTAAGTAGGCATGACAGTTCTAGACACTAAAAAAACTGTAGTGTCTAGTGTTTTAACAAGTTTAACAAGACTGATTTTTCTAGCGTTGATATAAGTATTTGGTTCAAGAATAAGAGATGGATAGCTTTACAATGTGTTAGGTGTAACGAATCGATAAATAGCAATGGAGGTTTATGAAAAGGTGAAACATCGTCTTCGGATAGGGGGTGAGTGGGTGGGTATATGTGTGAGCACGCGGCATTCCACGACTAGTAGAATTGGAGATTGGGTCACGTGGCTTTCGACGTAAAGGGGGGTAATTGCAGCGCCACGTTACGACCTTCTTTTGCAAATCGATAGGGGACCTCTCAAAGTTTAATGGACGCCAGATTGAAATTTAATGACGCGTAAAATAAATTTCTAGACCTCCCCCTCCTCCTTCTTTTTCGACACCCCCAAGTTCCTTCGTCTTCTTGATTTTTGCGAATTGCCAATTACGAAGCGTAGTTACAAATCCACCATTTTTCTCGCCTCTTCCTGCGCACGCCAGTCGCCTATAACGACGACCGATTTTTCTTTAATGTGCCCACCCATAATGTTAGTAAGAATGAAACTGAACGAAAGAAAGACCTCCCTCGTAGTGATGATAGGCAGTCATCATGTCAAGTTCTTACACTCGAAAAACAACTACTTCCCTTCTCCCCCCCTCCGTCTTCTCATTACACGACCATAATTGGAATCTTTAAGACCCATTTTCACTTGTCTGTTATTCTTCGAACGAGGTACTTTAGCCGAAGATGCATTTTCCTAATTAAGCCAGGAACCTTGTACAATTAACTTTACACGTTATATGTGTTTGAGACGTTGATTTTCTTTCAAAAGTTCTTTCAAGTGTCAGAAACTAAGCGACGAACATAATATCACTTGATATAAGTAACGGTTAATGATGCGCCCATCTATGGAGTGAGCCAAATATCACGCACCATGGGAATTATTGCACATTTATTTGCTTTGTGTTTTGTACGATATACATTTGTAATTTGATGAGACAAAGTTCGAAAACTTAGGTTTTTTGTATAATTTTGCCATTTTGTTTTTATTATACATAAATTAATAAATATATAAAAAACTGAACAAGTTTCGAAGCATCTTGGCTTCATCATCAGCAATGTAGAAATGGTTAACAATTTTCTTTGGAAACAGAGTTAAAGTTAAAAGCTTGTTGAAATAGTCGTACATAAAAACCGATGGTATGTAGCAAGGTTAAAGTTAACTGGTTGGAAAAATTTAATATTTAACTCTTTCATACATTTGCAACATGTTTACTTTTGTTATCTTTAGTCCACAAGACTGTTTAAAAAATTAAATTTTATACACACACACACACACACACATATGTTGTGTGTGTGGAGCACGTCTGAAATAGTTAGCTAATGTGTTTTAATGTGCGCGCGTAGAAAAGTAGTACATGAAATCGATGCCGAACAATATGGATATGTGTCAGACATAAAAGACATTTAAAAATAGTTTGTCTTCTGGCGAAATTATATTATTTAATGTCATATAGTTAGAGTGCTTATGGAGTGAGAAAAACGTTACAAATAGTAATTGTTCCAAGTCAACTTGCGATTTCTTGTGTTAGTTATTTTCAACGAATTGACCGCCTACTGGTCAGTTAACCGACGTTCCTTCTATGTTTGTTTTTATTTATTTACAAGGGTAGGAGAGTAGGTGAAATTTTTTTGTTTTTGTTTATTTGATTGTTTCGCCGAACTGACCGCATAAGTGCATTTCTGTCCATTAATTGTTGTTCCTTTTCTGCAGAAAAGGAGAGTGGTTCGCTTTGTCAGTTGTCAGTAGAGCATATCCAGCAAAAGAGATTTGGAAACTTGAACAGCAGCACCCACCAACCAAAGTCCATTGTGTAAAGTGGATGGACAGCGAGAAAGGGGGGGAGGGTTTTCGGAATGCCAAACTCGCCGCCTTTGTCCTTTTTCACTACCCCTCCACTTTCTAGGGATTAATCATTCACTTTCTCTCTATACCACCACCACCTTACTCCCAATGCTACTCCCTCTCGACGCACATACTATTTTCTCCTACCCCCACCCCTTTGGTTCTGTCTTTTACGGAAGAATTCAGAAGCCACTTTTAATTGAGAAGCAGAACGCTGAGCTTGGCGTAATTACTCTAATGCGCGCTCGATGGCGCTGTGGCATGATAAGTAGCCACATGACTGGTGGATGGTGGGTAGTGCGAGTTCACTCTCTGATGGGTCTTCTCTTGGTCATCTGCACGCAATCTACCTAGTATACGAATGGACGAGAAGAGAAGGGGAGCTTTAAACGACCCCTTAACCTTCGTTTAATTTCCACTCACTTTCGAGAACTGGCGCTCGATGACGAACCACGAACGGAAATGGCGTGTGTTGTTAAAGCACGTGACATTAGAGCTTATGGCGCTTTTTTCAAACTTCAATTAGCCTAGAGTTGGCTTTACTGTTGTTGAACAAGATTAGCGTTTACAAAACGATGTTTTTTTTTGGTTTACTTATTTTGTTAGTGTTTTTTTTCATACGAAAACCCTGTGTAGCGTTTAGAGAGCCTGATGGCTGATGGGTGATTTATGGCTGCCTTAGCTCGCAAGATAAATACATAATGGAAGTTTTCGTTTTGCATATCGATTTCGATGTTGTTGTATAACATAAGGGTTGTTTTTTTTTGGGTGGGGAATTGAGGGGGGGGGAGGTATAAAATATAGCAACTCGATTTGACCTTAGGTAGCGTTGGTCTCTGTTAGGAGTTGTTTGTTGTGCGCGTGCATGGATGATATCTCGCGGCGCCAATGTCACCAGCAGACATTTCGCTTCGAGGCAAAAATCCAACTCGCAAACATGAACGCCAATTCAGCGAATATTGAACAGATCATCGCTCACGACCGAACTGTTTCATTTTTCTTCACTATATACATATATATGTATATATTACTGTATATCCATGTAGAGTATCATATATGTTCCTCTTTCTATTTTTCATTTTCGTCGTATTGTTTTTTTGTTTAGAAATGTTGTTTGAATGTTAGACGCTTTAAGTCACGTGATGGTGAAATAAAAAAACAAAAAACGGGAGGGTAGCGTTTTGTTTGGTTTCGCTGAAGGGACTTTTGCAATATTGGATGTTGTAGCTTTATTGTTCTGTTGGGGGTAAGAGTAAAAACAAAAGGAGGTATTGTTCTAGAATTTCAAAGTCTTTTTGAAAGATAACTGAAAGGAAAACAACAACAACAACAACAGCGGAGCGGAGTGGGTGGGAATGAGAAACTTGTTGATGGGGGTTATTTCTTTGGGGAGCTGGCGAAAATTTGATATGGGGGTTACTTTTAGGGGGAATGAGGCAAATTGGTAAAGGTGCATCAAATTCACCAGTAGTTCCCTAGGGACCCCAGAGTCCTTTGATTGAAGCCCCCAATGCCGCCCTTGATGATGATGATGATGGTGATGATGACAAAGATGCTGATAGGCACGCGCTTCTTCTTTTCATTTCGTCTGCACGTTCTGTTATTGTTTGTTCTTCGGCGGCCATCTTTAGTTCGACGATAATAAGAAACGGCCGACGTGTTTCGTTGTAATCTTCTAACACACAAAACGCGTGCCCTGAAAAAAAGTGGCGAAGTTTCTTATCCGGTATAAAAAAAAAATCGATATTTTTTTTTCACAAAGATTTTTTTACTTCTCTTAAATTGGCAACTTGTAGCCTTTTTTTCGCAAAGTTGAACGTGTAAATGAAACGGAGTGCACTTGACATTCATTGGCACGCCACGAGGGGTTGAAAATGTGACGACATTATTCATCTTAATTTCTCTTGGATTTCACGTCTTAATTCCCTTTTCTTTCTATTTTTTTCCTTCTCTCGGGTGCCTCGGCTCTTTCTTCTTCTTTTTCTTCATTTTTTTCGCACACGGGGGCAATAAGAGAGGTTACGTATCGGTGCACGTGAAAAGAGTGCTAATGAGAGACGTGATTGAAATCTGTACCGCCCATGCAGGACAAACGAAATCCTTAAACGCACCCTGGGAACTTTTCTTAATTGGATGTTGATGTGAAAGAATAGTAGCTAGCACCTGCGCTAGTATATACAGTAGAGCTTTGTGGGTTAAGATTCGGCTCCCCTTTGAAAAACCCAGTTGCGAATTTAGGCCTACCGAGATTAATGGCTTCTGATCGAGATGGTGCACCATACTAGCAATTTACACAAATGGAGGTGTTTTTTTTTGTTGCATATTATTTTTAACTTTTTTATTATAAAATATTGGAAACTTAAATTTGTTAGGCGTTACGGTATCTGGAGTACAGTATGTCACATTTTACTGGAGTATATTAATGACTTATGATCGGAATGATGTACCATGTTACCTCACTATAGCAATTCAGAGAAGTTTTTTTAAATATACAGTAGTAGAATAGAATAAAGACATAGACAGTACTCGCATAGATTTTTTAGTTTTATGGTTTATTTTTAAAAATAAAAAATTCAACTTTGTTAATTTTTTTCTTAGGGGCTTTTTTTACTGGAGTATATTAATGAGTTTTGAACATTAAACATCACGATGTACCAGAAACATAAGTCTTAACATTGTTAACGTGTTTGGTTTTTTTCCATTAAACTAGTATAACTTCTTTAAAAAATGAAGATTATCATCTTTATTGAATGTATGGATTGCTTTTTATATATTTTTTAATGTTTTCCCCCCTAAATTTATCATTTACGCGATTTCGACTTTTTTCGCGCGCCATACGCATCTAGAAGTCGGTCGACCAAAGTTGCTTTGAGTTTTCTTCGACACAAAAGCATCGGTTCGCGAAAAGTAAAAATGGAAAATCCAATAGACGGCGCTGGCTCGTGTCATTTAACCCTTTGACCCCAGCGACACGTCTTGGAAAACCGTGAAGACGTGAAACGAACGAACGAATGAATGAATGAATGATGGATGACCAACTCTTTCTTTTTTCTTCTTTTCGCAAAAAGGGCTTCAACTTCATTTGGAACTGTATTGTACTTCCTTCCGCAGTTTTAGACACGACTAGAATGTTGTACGATTGGAATTTTTCTGTGGTCTCCCCCCCCCCCGTAGAAGTTTATCACGTCTACAATATTTATACAACAGGGTGTTTGGAAAGTGACTTCAAAACGTAAAAGTGGCAGCAGCAAGTATGAAGCGATGACAGCGCTGTATACTTGAAACCTAGGCGAAAACTGTGTCTTTTACTTAATCTTGTTTCTTGAATATTCCAGAGAAGGTGAAAAAAATAGGATATTTTCGATTCATATAATGAAGTTTGAGTTTAGTGACGGTCACGTGACGCACTATTGGCCAACGAACTGTGGGTTCTAATTTTTGAGTTGTAATAATAAATTATAAAAATTAGAAATAACTATTGTACAAGTTATCACTTTTCTCATAATTAAATATCTTTAAAATCGCTACATCCCAAAGATGGTCGTTTCAAATTGAGAAAAACGCAAAGAGCAAGAATTACAATATTATTCTTTGATAAAAGGCGGATGTCGTCGTCGCGAGTAATTAAAGCGCCTCCACCCTTTTCCACCCACGCACTCGTGGTGCACGTGACCGGGCGACCTTTGCACCGGCGCCACCCAACGGCAAACTAATGAACCCATAGCGTGTACGTAGGGATACGTGTGTGCGTGGGCGTAAAGTCAACGTTGGTGGAAGACGACGACGACGATGATAGCTGAGCTTGCTGAGGGAACCCCTTTAGTTACTACCATCGATTGCGAGGGTGAAAATGAAAAGCGACGACGAAAGGGTTCTTTCAACCCTTTTCTGTCTGTAGAAGTGAGGCAAGGCCTCCCCAAAATGGTTGTAATAAGTAAAAAATTTCACGTGACCCCGTGCCGGGAAAAATGGGAGCCTGTTGATTTCAAATGACACTAATATTGCGGTGGGAAAGTTCCAAGTAACTTTTATAGCACTGTACTTGTAAAATACTTTTTTAATGATGGCGGTGGCAACGGGTGCTTGTACTTTTTCTGAGGTCTATTTTTCATATTGCATAGGATATTTCTTTTACAAATGAAGCGTTCATTCGAAGGATGTTAGTAAAGAAAGTTTTTTAACAAAACAAAACTGAAAAACAAAAACAAAACATAACAAAAACAAAACAAACAAACAAAACGCATATATAAATACTGTAAATTACGTTGAATAATACAGAAATAAAAAATGGAATCAACCAAAATACGCATAAATTTAAATTCGCATAAATGGAAATTCGCATCAATCGAAACATGCAGAAATAAAAAAAAAGTAGAATTACTTAAAACCGCATAAATTAAGTGCTCACGTGATATGTGAGCATTTATTTAATAAAGTAAATATGCAGTATTTTGTCATTAGTCGTATACTGTACACATCTTTAATTTGACGTATAAGATGAAGAACGGGAAAAGTTATATTGGTTTATACTAGGTTTTTCAATTCCCCTGTATCGTCAGGTGAACAAACAAACAGGGAAAACATGAGCGAATTTTATTACATGTTGAACATTTTTTGTTGAAAATGTTTAGATTGATATTGACTTGAACTCTTTTGTTTAAAAAAACAACGTTCGCTTTTTTGTTTGAGTTTGAATCGTTTTGTTCGCATTTTAATATCGCATTACCCAAAAGACAAAAATGCATTGGAAATATCATCGATATCTTTAATTCATTATAAATTGCTTTATAATCGAACATTCAAAGTACCATACGGTGTTACGCATTATTTACATTTTGTTAAAAGAAATCATTGTGAGTGCACAATGAAAGCAAAGGTTGAACTCAGCATGTAAGACTTCCAAAAAGAATTGAAAATTTCAAAGACTTTTCTTATTTTTTTCTTCTTCCTTCATCTTTTCGAGAATTTCTTGAAATCCAGGTCTATTGCAATTTTTGAATAACATCGATCGAAAAACATGAATTTATTTTTCATGATATAGTCGAGGAATTGAAAAAACACAGCTGTTCGTAGGAAATTTACGTTTGAATAAGATCCTTTTTTATCCACGTCTTATACGTATGTTTATGTAGATTTTTTGTTCTCATTCAGATCCATTAATGTAATTCGACGAAAAAGAATATTGTAAAGTTCTTCCCATTTGGCGACTGGCTTCTAATAATGGCTGTAATAAAATTCGCTTGGTTTTTTTTATTTCTATTTGCGTGGGTGTTCTTTGTCACTTTGTTTTTTTTTTACTTCTTTCTTTACCTCTTTATTTTTATTTTTTTGTTCTGTTTGAAAAGAAAAAATAACAGGAGAGAGGTAATTTTAGTGCATTCCGAAGTTGGGGGAGTTGTCAAGTTTGATCATCACGTCTTTTTTCTTTTTCATTCAACCAAGTTGTTTTTTTAAAAGTGTGTTTTTGTTCTTCCGGATTTTTCGGAATTTTTCGTTGGTTGGTTGGTGAAAAAATGGAAGAAATTTCAAACTTTTGTTCGTTTTACCATTTTTGTAAGTGGCGAAGGAATTCGTTGTTTATTTCTTGGTGAAATAAGAAAAAGTGTCATTGTGAAAAGTCGTGTGCGAGAAATAATGAAAATGGATAACGACGTTAAGAAGTCAAAAGGCGATGTTTTGCTAACATTCAGAACGAGTTTTTTTTAATACGAAAATTAACACTTTTGTTTAAAAAGAGAGAAACGAAGCGTTAATTATTCAGACGTACGTTTATAAAGGTGAGGGTGTTTAAATTGGAACAAAATTGGTTCAAATTCTAGATATCTGGTTCATGTGTAAATGTTTTTAATATAAAAATTTTCATAATGACAAAATATAAAAATTTTTTGTCATTGCTAAAATTGCTTATGAATTTAGCGAAAACAAAAGTAGCGTATCGGTTTAAGATTATATCATTTTTAATATTTTTAAGTACGATATTTGATTTAGCTCAATATCTCTTTTTTGTGTAGGTTTTCGATAAGTTCGTAGTTCATTCCGCACGGATTCTTAGCTTCGTTCACCTGAATATAAATTCGGAAACCTACGCAAAGTTAGGATTTGTTACCCTCACTTTTTTAAGCTGGTTTTTTTTTCAATTTACTTTCCCCTCTCCATTCAGGTCGTTGCTTTCAATTCTTGTGTAGAGCAGCGTATGATTCTTGTCTCGTCTTCATTTGCTTTCTCGTTTTGGAAGTAGCCTCGGAGGAAATCCTTTCATTCAGGTGTGGAGTAAGAATGTTACGCTCCCCTCTTCACAATCCTTTTGACTCCTCTCCCACTTAGAAGAAAGAGAACGTGGCAAGAAAGAGGAAATTTCAATTAAGACAGGGTACAACCTAGAAGAGTGTGTGTATGTATATGTATATATATAAATAGATTATTATTTTTTTTTGGCTTCCTATGTTTTTTTTTGTTCTCCCTCGGCTTTGGGTTTTTCTTTGAAGGTCTTTAAAGGCTCGGTTGGGTATAAGTACGGGGGTTGTATTTTTAATTATTGCCCACTGCTTTATTAAAGCTTCTCTTTTATCTGTCATTTCGACCGCGGGGAAATGAGACACAAGTGAGGGGGGAAACAAGAAGAGATGAGATAGAAAGAAAAAAAAAGTTTAATTTAATAAAGTCATCTTTTAGTTGTACGTAGTAGGACGGTGCTGCAGGGGCTTCTCGTCAATCTCCAACCTCTCCTCCCTTTGGAACAAATTTTAGCATTCATCCGAAGCCTGTGAAAATTTTGTGGGGGTAAAAATTTTCGCTGAGTTGGGTGGATAGTTTAAAATAAATACAAAAAAAAAGGGGTTTTCATCTTCTCCCACTATTTTATGTTTTTCAACACTAGATGGCGTTGGCACTGTTCTATGTAGACCAAACTTCATCATCAGTTTTTACCCCCCCCCCTTCCCCTACTTTTTCCCATTGGATATAATCAGTTCGTAAAAAAAATGATGGAAAGACCGAGAGTCGAGGGATTACAACTCGTGTCATCACGTGATCCCCCATGGGCCAACCAAAATGACGGATGAGTTAATGGTTGTTCGCAAGTGGGTTTTTTTTTTCCAAACTATAAACATGGCGTCGTTTAGTTGATGAACGTTATATTTCATACGATTTGTTCAGTTAAAAAAAAAAGAAGTTTAAAGTACAGCAAACTGACACTAACTTACCGGTTGTTTATTTCTTGTACACCCACGATGTTGGAAATGTTTTTTGAAAAGTAAAATGAAACGTGATACACAACCATTGAAATATTATGAAAACTCGTAAAACCATGAAATATGTAAAACGATAAATTTGGCAATACTCCGGTTGTGAGCATTGGGAGATGTTTATCTCCGCGTTGGGTGTCGAGGGGGATGAGTCACGTGACGTCAACCTTGACAAGTCGACTTAATTTAAGAAGTGGGAAGGCGATTTGCAACCCCAGATAAGCTTTCCCCGCAAAAACAAAACTCGTGGAGATAAATAAATGCACGAAATACGTGCAAAAGTAAAATGAAAGATGCGAAGAAAGAAAAAGTTGCTTGATAAATATACATGTATATTTATAGGTACGTCAACACTAGTATAATTGGAGTGAAAACATCATTTCCATAAAACAGCTTTAGGCTAATATAGGGGAGAGTAGTATTATTAGTTTTCGATTTTTTTTATTATCATTCTCCCTCGATTATAAAATCAAATTACGAGCTTTGGTTGTGTGTTGTGTTTTTGTTTTCAAGTTTTCACTAATGAGCAATTTGCATTCAAGTTTTTTTCCCTCACATGAGTAAGTCGTGTATTTTAGGCCAAGAGATTATAAGTGTTTGGTAGTTGTATTCTTCTTGATGTTTACGTGTTTTGCAGACAATCATTTAACTTAATTGCAATAAATTTTTATTATATCAACTTAAAAATGCTTTGGATCAAAGAACGAGTAAATTTATTTCAGAAAATATTTGGGTGATTGATTTCCGATTTCCGATTTCTATTATTTGATATATTTTTTCAGTGTACGTATTTTAATGATTTTGCGAATTATAAACGTAACTGAACATGTTTTGAAGATTTCATCTTACCTTTCATTATTACTATTGAAGGCTTGCCCGGAATAATGTTGTATGTTACAAAAATTTAATAGTGACATTATTATGTAAAACTGTGTCTCATAGATGGACCTAGCTAGTGCCGTCAATAGATAAACTCATACCTGCCTAAAACATACATACATCAAAATATGTAGACAATCAATGTGTTGCTGAATACTTCGTTTGCCGTTTACTCAAAACTATGAATTGTTACATGCAACGTTATTCCGGGCAAGCCTTCAATATGGTTGGAGATCTCAATAATAGAAAAGAGTTTCATTTTAACAATGAAAAGTAATGCGCGCCACTTCAACAATTGAAGTTGCCGGGTATTGAAGACTAGTGAATAACCCGTTCAAAATGACGGGAGAGTAGTTTTTTGTTTGGTTTTTTGCTTTCATTACGAAATTTATTGTTTTAACTCATGTTTGCTTGGCAACCTTTGTTAGTCATTTATTCTTTAAGTCATTTTGCTTTGCAATATTCGTTACAGTTGGACTATAAATTTTCGTATAAGTTTCGATATTTTCACACATGGTGCGGTGGCGCTGCCATCGTTTTTGAGATGGAGCGTTTTTCTCTTTTATTTTATTGTTAGATACTATGTAGGTAATGTAGATTTGGAAACATGTTTTATTCTGAAAAAATTAGTCGAAAAAAACGAACCAGTTTTTATTATCATTATTGCTTGTTGTTCTACTCAACTTTTTAATCGTTAAAACGGTACTGTATTACTTTTCGTTGTTAAAACTAGTACCCAAACGAAAATGTGACTTCGAAACATGTTTTATCGTGTAAAAAAGATGATCGGTTTTGAGAATGAATTTAGTAATGTTTATAAAAATTTCTGGTGTTTATTGGTGGTGTTTTATTTAACTAACTTGGGTATAGATTTTTTTATTTTATTTTTATTTAAGAATCGACCAGTCCCAATGGACCAAAACAGGATGTCAATATACACAATGATGTTTAGTATAAAAGAACACAAAATACTAAATATGAATTAGAAAAGGAATCAATGAGTGATATATTTGTATAAAAGTTGATCAAACCGATCAAAAGTGCTCTTAGTTTGCGTGTTTGAATGATAGTCCTGTTTTCGTATGAAAAAAAGTAGATCATTCCATTTTTTAAAAGCATTCAAGGGGAACCTTCTAATTGCCAGGTCCAAATCAGTTGATGAAAATTTGTATGCAGTGGTTTCTCTATTAAGAATTTTTTGATTATAAAAACTAGAATAATAGTGCAATGGGTGTAGAGGGAGTGAAAGAATGCGAGAGATTTCTTTTAGCCGAGTATACCAGTTTAGATACCAGTTTAGGTTAGATAAAATACAACATCAAAGTTTATAGTTAATCATAAATTAATACATTGTTTTTAACTAATCGCTATAGACTTGTGGCACCCTCCTACTGCTTCCATGGAAATGCGGCTGTAGGTTACTAGGCCAGTACCAAAATTCTATATCATCACGAGTAACTTAGTACAAGTATCACCGTGTTAAAGAAGGCTATTTGATTTTTTGCCTCAGGATTCATTCCGCGTCTCGGTGGCTTAGTAAAAAGTTTTTTTAAAATAGGAGGGATAAACCCAACCCCAAAAATCATCACGTAATCTTCCTAGAAGAAGATGATACTGATATTTTTTTTTCCTATTGGGATCTCTTAAGACGAACTTCTTGAACCCTTAAGGTGTCAGGAAACGGCCATAAGCCTCGTGTCCATCATTCGAACCCCCGCAAGGTTAAAAGGTTAAGACTCCTTGTTAACAGAAAAAAAAGGAAGATAAAAAAAAGTTAGGAAAAATGAAGACTTAAGGTGGTAGTACTAATCTGGATTTGTCCTTTGCTGTCAAGTGTGCATGTTCCGAACAGTTGTTTTGTGAGATAAGGATAATGACGTTGGGACTTTTTTTTGTGCAGTTTCTTGTATGTACCTCATAGTGTTTCTTCTTCACTTTGTTGTCATTTTCCTGTCTTTCGTATTTTTTTCTCTGTTTCTTTTGTTGTTTTCTGGTCTTTGCCAATCGAAGGTGGGATTCGAACTGTCACCATTTTCTTTTCCGACAGCTTATTGGTCACCAGTGGCACCTAGAAAAATGGCGAGATCGTTGTTGTTTTTTCGTTTATTAGATTTATTGTATGACATGTATTTTTTTTCTTTACTTCGTTTTCATGCCGATTCTTCTGGGAAATTTGGTACGAAGCAAAATTGTTCGTTCTTAAGGGGGAAAATTAGGTTTTGGGGGTATTTTGACTTAATTAACGCGTGGAAAGTACTTTTATTTTATTTTTTTGTCGTTGTTGGTATTTTAGTTTTTAACTTGTCAAAAATCGAATTTCGAGCTCATGAAGGGGGTTTTATCCTTCGGGGAAAACGGGATTGGTGGTTTATTCATGAAGTGGGGTAGGAAATAAAGTCAATCGAATGAAGGAAGGGGATTAAAGTTAGGTCTCTTTACAGTTGGTGTTTTTTTGTTTTTACTTTGAATTGAAAATTTTAGTGGGGGCAGTTTTGTAAATGAAGTGGTTGATGATTGGATTGTAATACTAAATATTTCCTAGTTGTTGCGATCACCGGTTGATCGGTTTTTCCAATAGGATTGCATTGGTAATTGTCGATAATGTTGTTATAATACTAGAATAGAAGTATGCAATTGGTAATATTGATGGGCCTAGAAGTCAACCCGCCAATAATGACGGATGTATCTGCTAAGTTACTGTGTTTATTCATCTTTATGTATAATTTTCTCATGAACCGGTGCATGTTGGCAAAACTATATACACAGAGATGTTATAAAAGAAGTATCCAATTTTAATCGTTAATTATTATACGGAAACTACTTAACGTAGAAGTTTACCTTTTGTACACTTGTTACCTACACTTTATATTTGCTTTACTAGTGACTTGTTGAAGTTTGTGAGTGAGTGAACGAGCTGGAATTGAACGTATACTGACATCTACAGACGTTTATGAAAATATATTGTACTAGTAAATAGTCCGTCAAAAATGACGGAAAAGTTATTTATTCATTTAACTCATATTGCTGCGCAATATTCGTTAGTTATTATTTGCAATATTCGTTACATTTAGAGTATTCATTTCGGAATTTTCACACACGGTGGCGCTGGTGAGAAAGCACGCGCTTGTAAAAAGTCCTATACTGGAAGCTTCCAGAACTTTCTTTCTACCTAGATGCACGCACCTGGGCAGAAAGAAAGAATCACGTGAATCACGTCTATAACTGGTGAGGAGGAGGAGGAAGATTTTGTATTTTATTAATAGGATAGTCCAATGGACAAAAAAATCGCTTAAAGTGTGAACCGCATAAATCCAAAACTGCATAAGTTCAATCTGTAAAGAAAATTTCAGAACTCGAAAATGGAATTTTTCAAAAAATTTGCCTAAATCAAATATCGCGTTAATCAAAGATCACATTAATGTAAATTGACATAAATCGAAAATCGAATCACTCAAAACTCGCGTAAATCAAACAATGCATGGGGTTATGCATGAAGCGTGTCCTTAAAAAGCATTTTTATTCTACTGCATTTGTTTTGTAATCTACGTTCGAAACCACGGTGTTTTTTGGTACATGTGTAAAATCTCGAGGCAATTTTTCAGAGGAATGGCCACCACGTTCTTCAGACATCACTCTTATGGTCTTTGGGAAAATCTCAAATCACAGTTTCATCGTAATGTTTTCAGCACTAGAGCTGGTTCTAGCCATGGATGGATATTTTCCAGAGGATTGGCGTCCTTTAAGTCACCCCTAGTCCTTGGACAAACCGAGAGTTTGGGATATATCTAAATCTACAGGAGTGATGTCTGGAGAACGTGCCAGTTATTGCTATGAAGAATGCCTCGCGATTTTACACGTGTGCCCCAACTCTTCGTATGTAGAATACAAAAGCAAGTAACCCGGTACATAGTGAACTTTTCTCCATCACGCAGTTCGTTGTTATAATTTAAATGTACTCACTCGCATCTTTGTGAAACCCCACTGGGTGAATATCAACGTGAGCGTAAAGAAAAAGCATCCAGAACCCAGATGGTATGGCTCGCCACTTGTTACAATATAACTTAATTCTTTTCCAGCTTATTTTTCGGCTCCGGGGAAGGTTATAGGCTATTGACCATGTTAAAATGTTTCCTATTTTTTTTTAGATATACGGCATTTATTTTTTAAGGTGTAGAATTTTAATTTCACAAGGATAATCATGTGTACTAAATAACGTATTTTTATTAATTTTGTAAGGACCTACCAAATTAGGTTTTAATTATATTAGGTTTCCTCTTTCTGAATTATTCAAATCTGTAAAATGAGGATGAAGTTTATCTTTTCACCACCACCACCAGGTGACTCAGGTATTTTTTTTTAAGTTTTTTTTTTGCAGCCAAAGTCTTTTTTTGTCTTCTTTTTTTTCTAATAAAGAGAGGGGGATTGTGGGTAGAGTAGGTAGGTAAGTTGCGAGTCTGAAGTAATAGTAGTAGTAGTACTGTACGTTCGCTATGGGAGTGTCAATGTTTATTCAAGAGGACGTCTAAGGGGTTCGAAGGAGGAGGAAGAGAAAGAGAGATTGAAAGGGGGCCATACAAGATGGCCGAAGGGGATTTTCCCATTAGCCCTTTTCTCGATGTGTATGAAATCGATTTCCACGAGTTGAGCAGGAAGCTTCTTCTCTACACTCCACACACACAGTCCCATATATCTAGTAGCAGGTACACCCCTCGCCCCGAGAAAGGGGATTAAGGGACCTAGGTCGGAGAAGCTCCTCTCTTTAATCCCATTGGTTGGCGATTCTTGGGAATACTTCCTAGTCCTAAGACTTAAACGAGATAGGTGCCCTTTATCGACCAAACACCTCCCCAGATCCTTCTCCTTTTTTTTGCTCTTTTCAAAGTTCTTTCACATTGTAATATTACGTAGATGTACAAAGAGAACAGTATATTTATCCGCTTTTATGGAAGATTTTGAAGGAAAAGTTTCAATCCATCAAAGTTTTACGTTCACACTTGGGATGTTGGAAAATGACGCATGCGTGATAGGATGACGTTGTTACCAGTACCTACTGTACTTTGGTGTTTGTATTAAAAAATTTTTATATTTTTTTAGCAATATTTACAAAAAGCATCATTTTAAAAAGTTGTTCGTGCAAACCAAAAGTTAGCAAAAAAATATTTTCCTCACGTAGCTTTTAAAAGTGTTGAATATTTTTTTGTGTGTGTCTATCTTTTTTTGATTTTAAAAGTAATTTATGCATTTTTTTATGTCTGTCTGTGTATGTATAAATTGAAAACGGTAAAACTGATTTTAACGAAGCCTGTTAAGTAAGTTGGGAGTGGCTCCGGGGAAGGTTATAGGCTATTGACCATGTTAAAATGTTTATCGTGAATTGGGTTTTTTGGTACACCCACCGTGAGTTTTGTCTATGTTTGCACAGGCGTTCTTAGGGAGGGGGTTGTTATAATTAAGAAGGGGAATTAATGTTTATATTTAATCAAAAAGCAGAATTGAGATGGGAGGACGAACTCACGTATGTGAAAAACCAAATGGGTCGCAAACGGGATTTTCTACAATTTTTGTCGCGAATAATAAAACTCGCGAATGTCTGAGGGTTTATCTTTTAAAACTTTTTTTTTGTGCTTGTAATATAAATAAATATTGCCCGACTTTAAAACAGCGTCAGTGAAGCTTTTGAAAATTTTTTTTAACGATATACTGTAAAAGTATGATATAAACAAGTCAAAGGTGAGTTTTTTAATGTTTGTTCAGTGTTTTTGTTGCTTTTTCCCGTTTTGTTTACCGTTATTTGATCAAAGTTTTCATTTCCATAAAGCATCATTGAAAACGCTTTCATGTTGATGCGCACGCGTACTCTTGTACATATATATGGCAATTTTTTTCCTACGCCCCTAACGAATAGGTAGGCCGTTTTATCTCGTGCCTCATCATTAAGAGATCATTAACGATTCATAAGTTTTGGAGGGGAACTCCCAATTACGCCTTGATGACGAGTCCAATGAAAATGTTACTCCCCCCCGCTTTCTCCTATTCTTCTAATTTTATCTCTTCCTGTTTTTTTCCCTTCACTCCCTATCGGTGTGCACGAAACCATTTTTTGCTCTCTATTCAATGTCGTCGCTCGTGGAGGTCAATATATCGTAGACGACTACTTCTCGTTGTTGATGAGATTTTTCTATTTAGTTTGTTTTAAAAAAAACTTTAACATCACGTTGTTTATTTATTAACCATTTTGTCAATTAATAGCCATTTTGCATTTCCCTTTTATCTTTAACATTTATATCATTAATTTATGAACGGATGATGTTGCTCGTGACAGTGTGGCTTCGGATTGACTCGATTAATAACAAACTTTTCAGTGAACTCAACGTTGTAATGAGCGCGTTTTGATTTTGCAGTTAATCGATAGTATCGAATTATTAAAATGTTAACCATTTTGGGGGGGGGGGGATTTACAAAGGTCAACACGGATATAATATTTATTCGGCCAACGAAAATAGAGCTTGCGGTGGAAAATTTCGTTTGATACTTCACTGCAATACAAACAAACAGAAACTCCGCCAGGTGCTTCACCGCATTACACTTCACGCTTCGCTGCAATGCACACACGCATTGCGATACAGCGAATTTTCGGTTTACGATCGAGTTGCTTTTCATGACATTGTTCTTTATACGTTTTGTTCGTTCTTACATTCCTGTGGTTTTTTTTACGAAACGTACTGTTTAAGTTAATCATTTAAAACCACTTAGAATATTTAACATGGAATGAGCTATAATACTTTTTATTATAGTGTATGTAGCTAGTTATGGTTTATTTATATGTTGCGTTATGTAAAAAAAAATTCAAAAAATATACAATATATAATATAGTAGATATTTGTTTGAACTGTGATGTTCGTCAATGTAAATGAAATGTTCTCAAATCGGATGTTCTTAAATCGAATGTTTGTAAAATGAGAGTTGCCGGAAATTGCATAAATTTTTCACTACGCTGATACTGACATGATTTTTAATCTGTTTTTGAAATTATATTATCAGTCGATACCTTCTCTTTAGGAGTTTTAATTATTATTGGATTTCAGTACTTTTAATTTTCATAGAATTTTGAACGTTACAAAATCATTTTTTCTCACAGGAATTTAAATTTTTTTTTTTTTTATGGGAAGTGTATCGCGTTGGAACGCGAAGTTTTAAGGAATTTTCTTGACACGAACAAAATCGTTGTAGGCAGCCAGTCAGTGTGAAGAGAATTAAGTTTCGTTTCTTCGGGCCATGGATACCTTTTCGTTTAAATCAGAAAGCTGTTGTGAAAAATGCTCTTGGTTGCCTTCACCAATGAGTAACGGTTTTAGCAAAACACCACGGGACGTGTTTTCTTCATCACTCGTGTGTGAAAACCATCCAAGCGATTATAAATATTGAGGATCAAACTGTAGGACTTTCTCAAACATATACTGTACAGTGTTTATAGAGGTTAGTTAAAAAAATAACTATTTATCGCAGCCAGCAATTGAAGAGCTTATTTCCAAAATGTCTTAAATTTAACAACACAATTTTTCAGGAAACAGGTTTTTTTATTCATTCGACCATAAACCTTGCCTATAAACGTGGTTTTTTTTAGAGTGATTTTCAGTAGAAAATAATAAGTTTTGATTCTTGAAAATAAAATATTTGGAATTTCT
>JAQIWH010002746.1:0-22944 GCA_034695005.1 Cryptops parisi | reverse complement strand
ATAAAAGGTAGAACATTTTTTTTATATCTTTTTCATTTTGGAGTTTTTTAATTTATCTGTATTTTCGGGCAGGAAAGTCTAAATTATTATATACTAGTAAATAGCCCGTCAAAAATGACGGGAAGTTATGTATTCATTTAGCTCATATTGCTGAGCAATATTCGCTACACTTGGAGTATTTATTTTTAATTTCGGAATTTTCACACACGGTGGCGCTGGTGAGGAAGCACGCGCTTGTAAAAAAATTCTTTAGTGGAAGCAAGGTTGTTTCTATAGAAACAATCTTGCTAGAAAAAACAATTGCCAAATTGTTATAGAAAGATTTCCAGATTGTTATAGTTTGTTAGATTGTTGTTATTATAGAAACATAACTGGTGAGAAGGAGGAGAGGGAGGAGGCTGATTTAGCATTTTATAACAATTAGATATACATAGGGAGTCATGGAATTTGGATATAATTTGAAATACAGTAGGCCTATATCCAAGATTTGAATTGACATCATAAATCGTTTGTAGTGAAAATAACCATTATTTAAACACACGTAACAGCTTAATTTCACTTTGTTCCATTTTAATTTGTTAGATTCTAGCCGATAGGTAACGCGTCAATAACTAACTAGTTGATTACATTGAAAAAAAAAACTGAAATAACTCAGCTGACTACACTCAAAGAACTTCTAGTTTTTTTAGGTCCAGAGTACTGAACGTTCTACGTTCACAAAGTTCACTTTTGTTTCGTTTTCATTTCAGAAAAAAAACTAACACTTGTTCAACAACTGCTAGTCATCATTCTACTAAGCGAGTGGTACCAACTCTTTTTGACACTTTTCTGATAAGTGAGTTACAAAACTGATAACAAAACAGTAGGAACAACAACAAGAGTTGGTGTGTTTTGGATGTGATTTTGTTATCGGTGCACGGACGAGGCTTTTCGAAGACTCCAGCTGTTTAATTAGTCTTTTCGGCGAGTCTCGCCCATAGTGAGCATTTAGCAAATGTTGATCACGGGTTAATTAAAGTCGTGAACGAACGAGTGCGAAAGCGCTTCTGGGACCCTAGAGAACTCACCCTTATAAGCTTGAAATCTAAATTAAATTAATTAACCCAACGGTGGCTTGATGGATGAGGCACTTGCCCTTGTCCGTCCGCATTAAGACACCCTACTAGTACACAACACCTCTCTTTCCGCAGTTTGGAAAACTTATTACAGCCAATCACCTTGTCTCTCGGATTAGACTGCCGACAAGTAGACAGGATCTACTCGTATGTGCATGTTAAGTGTCAGTTCGGTAAAAGAGGACTCTTTCACTTTTCTCTTGTCAAAAAGGTCCCTTGGCGATTTTGAGGCGGAAAAGTCGATGATAGCAAGATGAGTTGGAAAGTTTTGGTGGATGGGTGTCAATCTCTGACGTTCGAAAAGCCCATCTTGAAGTTCGGATTTGGGAAACTTGGGTGTAGCTTTGCAAGTATTTTGCGATTTGAGGAGTACGTATTTAACGTATGGTACATCTCGGTTAAGTATATGGATAAGAATGTTTAATTGTTATCAATTTGGTGAACAATATCAATCTTCAATTTTTGCGAGTTTTTTATGTGCGATTTTGATAATGTGCGGGGAAAGAAAAGTTTCCAAAATTTCGCTATAGTGCGGTTTTTGTTTTTAGTCTTCACTTTATGGGAATTTGAATATATGATTTTGATTTATACGAAGTTTTGTAGGAACCTAATCCTCACATGAACATCATTATTTTGTGTTGAAAAAAACACACATTGTATTGTAAAAGTTTCGTTAAATTGTTGTTTTTTTTGGTTGGATTGATAAACTGTTGCTAATCTTTGAATATTGTATAATTGTTTAATTATACAGTATTGTTTAATTAAACAATATAAAAGCCAAGTGTCATTCTCTATCTTTCTGTACCTCGATGTTTCCATGACAGCTAAACACAAATGTAGGCATAACATAAAAAATGTGTTATCATACCAACGCAGTAATAAGCAGTAACTAATGAGATAAGTAACAAATGTTGCGAGGCAACATGGCATGAAACAATAAATAGCTGTAACGAAGTTAAATCAATGAATCATTATGAATGGAATCAACTACCTCCCTTCATTATTGACGGGCATACAGCTCGTATGAACAGAAAATCTTAGTTATTTGCGTTAAATTTTATTACAAACTGTACTACAAGCTGTATTACAAGCTGTATTATTTGATTTTCATTTGATCATCTACAAATACTGAACATAACAGTAGATTTACATATACTATATATATATATAACTTAATTTTCTTACATGTAGTCTTTGAAAAGAATGTTTTTTGAATTCATATATACTTACTTTTATATAGATGCAAATTTATGTATTAGGCGTTCAAATTTCTTTTGCAAATAAGACACGAAATCCAGCAACAAGAATTGGCGCAAATGTTTGCTTTTTACTTTTCAATTATCTTTGCATATTGCATTGCGAAAACGAAGTTCTTGTGATTGGTTCTGAATGTTAGTTTGGCGTGTGTGTGAAAGATGTCTCGGGATAATGAAATCTCCTTGTCGCGATTTATTATTCGTCGTCGGATCGAAAATTTGCAGAAACTTGGCACGTGAAAATTTAATGCAGTTTGTTTTGATTTCTATCTCTTTTGCACACCGTTTTCAAGTGTGTGTGTGTGTGTGTTAGCGTTTGCATGTTCGTATGTTCGCACTCAAATGCCTTTTCATTCCCATTTCTGAATGATTGATGGCGAACAAGACTGGCCGTAAACAACACATCTAGAGTGGCATAGAAACCAGTACCTAGATTTATACCCGTTAGGAGAATTAATACATCGTTTGATGTTAACATTGCACTTCGGTATCGAGGGAGATGAGTATTAAATGGGCTACAGCCTAATTGTAAACTTTTGAAAGTATAGATGCTGTTGTATCTTATAATTAGATCATTATAAAGGAACTTTTTGAGTAGGCAATTTCGCTGGTGTAAGAAATGATGCCAGATGTTCGTTATAGTCAAGAAAAGAATAATTGCTTCGACTCACCTGTTTGTTTGTTTTTAAACGAAACCGTTCTATTTCGAGGATGATATTAAGTGTTTTAGGTTAGGCCGACTTACAAACAGGTGAGTCGAAACAATTATTTTTAAGCGAAACAGGATTAGGCGAAACAAGATTAGGCGTAACAGGGTGCCCCACTTTGGACAGCCCGTAAGTATAACCAATCACCGATTTATTACATTATCTGTGATTATAATAACGGATTCCATTGTATTAGATCATTATTACAGAAAATTCTCGAATCATACGAGTTCTTTATATGCTCTTTCATTGATCTGAAATACTATAAATCCTCTGATTCTCGCTATATGCAAAAAGGTTTCGTTATCATGCAATTTTGTGTTGGTTCACAAGTAATTAAACGCTTTTTCACATGTTTTTTTTTATTATTATTAATTTTACACATCCACTAGGGACAAATCAAGAATCGACTGCATAACACATAACATCGATATTGTGTGATCACTCGAAAAATAGCGATTTCAACTAATTGTGTAAAATTGTGGAACTGAAACATGTTTCAGTTGCGATCAGAGTCAATTTCGAAGTTTATTGTTATTGACTTTTAAGAATCGTATACAGTTGGATCTGTATAGGTATTGTATAGTTTTGAAACTATTCCCTTCAAAAGGGGGTTTCTGTCATCGTGGACTGCCGCCAGCTGTCCTTTCCGTGTCCAATTAAACGCCAATCGCCATAAATTGGCACGACAAAGAATCCTAACGGTGGTCATTTCCGCCTCATTAGCTTCCCACTTGATTCCTCCTCATAAAACGTCAACTTGATGTCGTCGTTCTTTATTCTCCCAAGTTTTACTCCAATTTGATTTTTTCCCCTCGTTCTTCATCATTCGTTTTCGTCTTGTCCTAATTCTAAATCGTTACATGTCAAACAATTTTGGTTTGTTTTTTTATCTTTCGGAAAAAGTGTTTGTGTGCCAAAATGACATGACGTGCAGAGGAAGTAATCAGAATAATGTGGCTACTTTATGTGTATAGTAATTTTTATCGTCACGTGATCTGGTTCATTTAACGTTGCTAAAACTAGCGGAGTTAAGCTTGAAAATATAGCTAGTTGTGAAGGAAGTCTTCGGTTAATGCGACTTTTTAATGTGGCTAATACGCGATGAGTGAAATATTCCAAGATGCTCCATATATGCGACAAATAGCTATTATGCGATGTTAGAACTTGAGAATATTTTGTGTTCAAATTATTCGACGGGTTGACTGCTGCAGTTCTGTCACTGCATTGTAATTTTCAACATATGCGACTTTTTACTTATGCGAGGTCTTTTCGCAGAATGTTAGTCTCGCATATATTGAGATCTTTTTGTTTAAAATTTAGAGAGCCATTATTTTAATTACATTAGTATTTATTTTTAATTTATTTTATTTAACTTACTCGTGTTTCTGGGGGCATTATATGACAAGCCTTCGGGCAGTTGGTGCGTCACTCAAAATTAAATACCTAACTTTAATTTACTCTGAGGTTAAAGTGGTTCAACATCATTGAGATCTTTTTTTATGGTAGGTTTCTGATGACCTACAGAGCTGAAATTATTTTGAACATAGGTTGGGGTCGTGGAACATTTTGTTGTATCAAATTTAGACTGATAAATTTCCAGTCAATTCTGATATTTTGTTACACGAAGGGTCCTCGAAAAGTGTTTACTGACGTTATACCTACATTTTAAGCCATTTCAAGCCACCGCACATTGTTGTACAAAAGTATAAATGTTTGTTTTTTTGACATTTAGGCTCAGTTTACTACTTATTTATAGTGTATTACCTCATTACGGGAGCTGTCATTCATTGTTGAGAGTGTAAAACTCATGCATCCAAATGAACACGTAACATATTTTAGGAAAATATATATTTCTACGTGTTTGTTTCAGTAATTACGAGGTTGTAAAATAGGTTATAAAAAAACGCAGCTTTTTAATTAAGTGTATACCGGTACCGGGTATTCAATAGCTTTAAGTAAATTTACGTATATGTTTCTTTAATTCATTTTCACTTAATCATCATTACCATTTTTATATTTTTCTTAACACTGTTTTATTTCAATAATATCGGTTTGTTAATTCGGCACTTATCATTGCATACATAAGTTTCACGCTCGAGCAATGCACTTCTAAACGCTCTTATAACCCACTGTGGAGAGTTTTCTGCTCCAATTTTGATCCGACCCCTTTTTCGTTTCACCCCTTTCATCCCTCAGCTCCACCTTCGGGGTGAGTGGAGAGGTGCAGCTGCTTCATTTAAGTCTCTGCAATGCTCATTGATTTCCATTAGAGAGCCACTGGGAGTGTTGCCTGTTCATGATGACCACCCGTTGACCTCTCTCGCACTGTAGGTGGCGCACCAGGGTGACTTAGGGTCGACTGCGCATGTGCACAACTTCATAGGCCCCCCCTCTCAAACCTACGTCAGCGACTAACTTCCCCCTCCTTAAATAATCCCCCCTCCTTAGAAATTCAACAAGTGTAGCAAACGAGGCTTGAGATTTTTCCACCTCTTTTCCTAGACCCCCTTCTAAGCCCTCCCATTTCATTTCAGTGGCGAATGGGACAAGTGAAAAAAAGTGAAGTAAATTCGAACTTTTTTTTTCGTGTGTATAGCACAATCGCATCGATGATGAAGAATAGTTAGTAATTTGAGTGGTTTTTGATGCATGGAGGATGAAAGAGTAAAAATGAAGCAAACCCTTAACTGAAATATACGATGGTTTGGAGTATTACTCGGTTGTGTAATGATCTGTTCTCGTTCAAAGAAGTTGATTGTATAGTGGGTTTTAACGATAGAGACGTGGTTTTACAATGACAGAGTTTTAGCATACAAAAAAGAGCTCTGTAGAGCTTTTATGTAGCAAAACATCCCACTGTACATAAGTGACATCATTATCATCAACATGACAAGTGTCACTTTGTGTCAAAATTAAACTTAAAATTATATACAGTAGTTACTCTCAAAGTACTAATTTGTATTTCAATATTTGATGATGGTATTTATTCTCTACCTACAGTATTATACTCCACATTTAATTTAAAATTTGGTAATGAGCAGCATAATTATCAGAACAATTTAAAATTCGATTTTTACACACTAGTTGCATTCACTAAATACAAAGTCATAACTCAGTTTTTTTACTTAAATTAGCTCAAACTAATTATGAACTTAATAATTGGTATTTTACGACGTAATAAGTACAGTGTATAATGTACAATAATAGAACAGTGTTAGACCAAGTATTTTAAAGAGAAAGGAACCTCTTCATCACAAAGTTTGTAGTTAGGTTTTTTCTGCTTTATTTTGTATGTTGGAATACAAAGTTGCAGTATACAAACTTGAGTATAAAAATGTAATTTAGTGAAGCAAGGTTAGTTGAAGAAAGGAAGAAAAAACGTCGACTTATCTTCGATCAGTTCGCTTGAGAAATTTCGTCATTTCCACCTCACGTCGAACTCATTTCCTTGAGCTGCCATCAACTGCTTTTTCGTTCAATGAAGAAGGATTGAGCAAGGAAAGGAGTTATCCAAGTGAAGATAAAAATGGACACATACTGATAAGAGAGGAAAAGCAGATTGATATTGGGAATACAATCTTATCCAGAACAACATTGATAACGTTCAATTCAGCTGCGAAAAAGCTCACGTTGTTATTTATCATTTTCACTTAGCATGGACCATGCCACTTACTTGTATGTATTACCTTGCAATAGTGCCCTACGAGTAATGCACAATGTACGTATATTTACGTATATTTTATGTACAGTATATGCAATTTTGCGTAATGTACAGCCCTACGTATATTGTATATCCATATATCTATTTTTTTACTCTTTATAATAGATTTACTAGTGAGTTTGTGAGTGAGCAAGCTGGGAATTGAACTGTAGTCTAATGTACCAAAAAAAAACGGCATAAGTACTTCATATAAATCAAAAACCGCATAAGTCTAATGTAAAAAAAAAAAATTGCATATATAAGTAAACAAAACGAAAATTGCAGAAATCAAAAATAGATTTTTTTTTGCATTATGTATGTCACACAGTATATCTTTACATGAGTCAGTAGTCTTTATAAAAAGTGTGCTTAAAATTAAAAATCATATTTAATATACTTGTTACTATTATACGAGCTATTCTACATACTTGTAAATCGAGGTGCGTCATTAGGTTATTTTTTCAAGTTTTTACGCTTCGGTTTGCTACCACTTAAGGGATTTTTGTATCTGTGAACACTAAATAACACAATTAACTTAATAAATGTCCAAACTATATTTGTTATACGCATTAAATAACTGAAAAGTTAAAAGAGAAAATGATTGAGAAAGAGTTGGGTGTTATAAAGTGGTTGCTACATCTTTTCAGGCTTTCCAGCATAACACAGCGCATTGCTACTGACAGGCTTTTCAGTCGAACACACCTCATTGCTACAGCTTTTTTAGACTTTCCATCATAACAGCAAATAATTACAGTACAGTGAACCCTCAAGATCCGCACAAATCCGTTCCAAGTGAAATTGACTAGAACGGACTGAAATTTTATGATGAATATGTCTAAAAATTACATCTTTTCATTTAGCACATCAAACTTTAAATAAATGTTTGAGTGAATATTGGAGAATATCTTTTTGCAATGGAACGCACATGTACACAAAATAATAGGGTATTGAAACAACAAAGTTTCGTTTAAAGAAGAACAAGTGTACTCCACTTGAATAGAAATGTACTGCATTATAAAAAAAAACAAACCAATTTTTTTTTTGTATAACTAAAGCAGATCACGTGGAAAGAAATTAGAAACTGAAAAGCTTCAAAGTTAGGATGAAGGATCTTCAAGATAAGAATTCTTTCTTTTTTTTCCCTTTGGTTTGTTACTACCATTTTTTGTCTTCATCCTCTTCTCTCGTCCCAAGAACTACGACTGTGACACTTGTGACGTTTGGACCTCCTTCATCGACTTCCTTCCCTTTCTTTCTTCTCGACCAATCATCATCATCGTTCTTCAACTCCTTCCACTTTTTCTTCTCACAAGGTCCAATCCTGGACAGGGTCGACCAATTGGTCTCGGACGACCTGGTCGTCCAGGTCCAGTTTTTTTTAAGCTTAAATGGAAAACGTTGAATCAATAGCGGTTTCCTTGAGAAAGTGACCAGCTGAATCGAGAACAATTTATCTTCAGATTTTTTTTTGCTTCACTTTATTTTTTTTCTCTAAGATGGAGGTTTTTTTTTTATCTTTAAAGGAAAGGAATTTTTTTTCTCCTAGTCATTGGCGTCAAGCGTAGCCAAAGACTTTATCGCCAAAGTCCCACCTCCGAAATCTGGACGGACAGACAGTGTCCTTCAAACTCTACCGACCATTTGTTCTTCTTCTTCGTCTACGTAGACGCAGCTGTTCTTCTTAACTGTTAGGTTATTCGTCTTCTTTTCAAGGTGCACAGTACCATCCTTCTTTTAACGAGATTCATTTTTCACTAGCAGTGCAGTTAGTGCTATGGAGAGGTATCTCGGCAGTATATTTTTCTTTAAAGCGGAAAGACTCACTTTAATTTGTAAAAATTTTTTACATGTAATGTACTGTACTGAACGCTATAGACGCATTATAAGTGTGCATAATGTATGTACGTACGTACTGTATATAATTCTGTAAGCACAGTTTGTCCACTTGCTCACCATAGACTCCTAAATCTTTAATTCAATTGACTCGAGTTAATTGAATTTTAAGTCAATCGGTTCTAAAAAACATCTCATTACCAGTTAGGTTTTAGGCTATTAGGTCGATGTTAATATTTTTATTAACACTGACAAATCTTTCATTTTTAGCCTGCCCCAAGATTCGCGACTGTTTGTGTACATTGCCCGTTGTTAAAAGTGTATTAAAGAGTTTATAACACTGTCGTTGTTATGTTTATGTTCAGACAAAATACTAACACTGACAACAAGCCAACAAAATATTTTCAATTTTATTCAATGGTTAAATAACTGTTACCGGCAAGTTGCAACAATATTCTTATTGTTATCGTTAATCTGATAGTTTGAAGCCATTAACATACATTAGCATTTTAAAAACAATCACATATATAGTGTGTTGTGTTTAAAGACTACGTATAAGCATTACGTGAAAAAGTTTTATATTTATTATGTTTTATATTTATAAGCCAGGAATCTACCATGTGTATTCCAGTAGTGCATAACAAGTACATTAAAAATGCTTTTTAAGCATACTTCTATATACTGTCATATACAGATATACTGTATCTACATATTGATAGGCCTACATACATACATACATAATGCAAATATACATATATCTGTATATTTCGGTTATGTGAATTTAAATTTATGCGATTATTGAGTCATTTGATGTTGAATTTATGCGAGTTTTGAGTTATCCCATTTTTTATTTCTGCAATTTTCGATTTATTTATTTAAATATGCGATATTTTTACATTGAACTTATGCAGTTTTTATTTATGCAAAAGACTTATGCGGTTCTCGTTTTATGCGTTGTTAGTACATTGGACTATACAGTATATTTTCAAACGACTGCAGATGGTAGTATATGTTTAATTCCCAGCGCACTCGCATACCCTTTCACTTACAAGTGAAGCTAGTATAACGAGAATAATAATCAAGTAGACGTTGCATATCGATATATTGCAACGTCAACGTCAATGTTGCATATACGCCTATTGCATATTGCAATAGGCGTATATTGAGTTAATAATTTTGTGTCACTATTACTAGATAACGTTATTGTCTCCATACATATTACGCTCGTATTTTCAATCGTAAATGGTAGTACAATACTGGCAGTACATATACACAGTAGTGAACTGAAGATTGCTTTATTATTAACACATTAAATCAATATGACCTTTAAACTTTCAGAAAAAAAAAACTACCAGTGAATTCATCAAATACACCCAATTCAATTATTTTATATTATTTTCTTTTTATTATTGATTATGAAACCTGTTTTTCCAGCAACTTAAACTTATAATTAACGTGAAAAAAGTGTATTTGTACTTCTTTTTTGCACTGTACCGTTCCACATTCTATACATTGAAATGAAGATTTGAGTTCGGAATTGCGTCCAAACAGATTGCCTGTTGGGTGTAATAACAATTGGGTTCAATTGTGTGCCATAACCATTATTTGTATGAAATAAAAGTGCGTTTTACTTAAATTTTATGCGTCCAACAAATCCCGGATTAGTCATCATAAAATTCCTGATTCGTGTCACGACACCAATTTCATTATCACAATCTGACTCAGAACTAATATCAATAAATTTAATGCTTCATTCAACCCCGTATTTCTATTGTTAAAACAATTTCAGTTGTAGTTTTATTAGAATCCAATTTTGCACGAGTTTGGCTCCACCTTATACAGGGTGTTTCAAATATCTTAAATCCAATAAATCGGTAGAATTCTATTATGAAACATTAAATAGCCTATGTTTTTGTGAATTGGGTAGCTTAACTATCCATTTACTTAATAGTTAAGAATTTTTTTTTTACAATTATTTTGTTAATTATTCAATTAATTTACTAATCTAATGGTGATTAATGATTAAATGATTAAATCAACCAACATAGATTAACACAAATTAAATTTGTGTTAAATTTGATAATTTGAATGAAATGATCAACTAGGCCTAATTAAATTATTTATAAAAATTGTGTTTAATTAAATTTAAATAATAATTACATTAATTAAACTTAAAGTTCTGCATATACGCCAGAGATATTTACACCAACCTCAAATGTTGTAGTGTTAACACTTCCTATGCAATTTGAGGCGCCATTTTGATTATTTAATTATAATATTTCCCCGAGTTTAAAATGATATCACCATTACACGTTTACAAAGCTGAATTTGAATGGGTTCATACAATATTAAATTTTTATGATTTTATTAAAATGTTAATTTTAGTTAAATTAATTAAACACCCTGTGTTTTTTTCCGAAATGCATCATTTCTAGTAGATTGTTTTTTTTTGTTTTATTATTCTTAAAAAAAATATACTTGTTTATTCACCTCGTCTTTCAAGGAAAAGAGATTCTATTTCATTAATTTAAAACGTATACAAAAGAAAAAATCAGTCCAGCTTTTGGATGGACGAACAAGTAATTACGATAGTAAATACTGATAAGAAAAACGAAAGATAATTTGCGCTCGTTAGCAAAGAAATCCCATTAAGATCAAATAAAAAGACCTGCAAAACACGACTTGTAACATTTCCTCTTTAAAAGTTTTGTTGTTGAAATGGCGTCTTTTAATTTGTGGTTTTCGTGTCGCTTTCGGTAAACGATTGTTATCAGTTTATATCACGACTAATGTGGTGTTTCTTCTTTGTATTTTTTTACAGGCGTGTAACACATCGCTATGTACGACATCCACTTGAACAACAAAAAAAGTGAGTTTTATAATTTTTTTTTAGTAACTCTTCGTTATATTAAAACTACTGAAAATGTAATTTTATTAAAACTACAGATCACGCCGGGCAATATGATGATAAGCCACACTTATTCAAAAATGACATTTTTTCATCAAAATGTTTCTCAGTACTGTTTATAGCTTGTTACTTTACCACTTCCTGGATTTTCCAGAATATGGTCAGTGGAGTTTCTATGGAGTTTCTCTCACCAGATAAACGGTTTTACTGAACAATTTCAAAAATATAGGTTATCAATATATTGCCCGAACTACTTCAATTACACCAGTAACGTATATAACCTTAATTTGTAACACCCTTAAATGGCAGTTCGTCAAGGTATTAAATTCACTTGGATTACTCTTTGTGACATAGTAAAGCGAATTTCATCCTTTGTGACCTTTTGCGTCACCCCGTATATACGAACGTTGCCCACTTTAGTAGCTTTTCTAAATCATTTTCCAGAGAAAATCTATCACAAAATATTACGTACCAAAAAAAAATAAAATTGGTGTTGTTGTTCCACGTGAAAAGGGGTCTAGTAATTTGTTCCTCGTATTTTATTAGCGTCACAAATAATTTTTACGAAGCACGTAAAATATTTTTAATACACGAGAAAGGTCGTAAAGAGAAGAAAATCTTGAACAAAAGGAAGAAGTAAGATCACAACAACAACAATAATAATAATAATAATAACTACCTTTAGTATCATTCTTTTCATGGTTATCCTACCATTCGTTACTGCTGGAAAGAGAAAGAGGGAAAATGATTTTATGGTCAATTTCTAGAAAGTGGGGGAGATTTAAAATGAAATATTCTTTGATGCTTTGGTGAACAATTATTTTGTTTAAAACAAAACGGTAGTCTTGGAAGAAGAAAAAAAGATAGGGCGAGTAAAAGTTTTATAGTTAAAAGTGAGAAGATATTTGATCTCATGTTGTAAAAATGAGCGCTATACTGTTTTATGAGCCAAGATGGCAGTGAAGCGACACTAAAAACTTGAAGAAAAAAAATTGGAAAAGGAATTAAAATTGATGGGAGGTGGAAGGGCTTAAATCATGGGTGGCCTACATGTTTTTTGAACATCAAAAAAGATGTTTAAAAAAATATATATATTTAGTTGAAGCAAGATGTCAAATAGCTTGTTATCACTACTCAGCCACCTGAAATTATTCCGACGACACGTTTTTATCACATACTTTCAGAATGAACGATTTTGACATTAGTCATGCAATTTATATTTTTAATTAATAATCACTTTCTGCGAAAGTGCAAGGTGCTCGTAAAGCTAATGTAAATAACTCAATTTAAACCGAAAATTACGTGAAAACTGTGACAAACTTTCAGTTTGAAATTGTTAAACAATTTATATCGATTTAAATGAATGAGGTTTTGCATGCATGAAAGTTTAAATTATACAGGATGTTTTCTAAAGTCACTGATTATTTGACAAAATAAGGAGAATTTTATATACATGTTTAACGTGTTAAAGTTTTCATCACGGAAGTTCCAAAAGTTTTCAAACTGAAATTATGTAAAAGTGTGACTAAAAATTTCAATATTTCAAGTGTTTGGCATTGGTTCCAATTCATGTGCAACTTTAGGCAGAGCTTCAAAGTTTATTAATTAAAGTAGAATGACATTTCTGTATCGTACAGTACTTGCAGGGATAGGAGGAGTATATCTACTTCATTAAACCGAATCAATGAGAGAAAGTCTGATGACACCTAGTGGTGTCGTGACCAGGAACCAAGTCTAAATAATTAGTTTTTATTTATGTGTGATGGAACCAACTATGTTTAATATATTACAACACTTCGCAAACGGTAATTCATTTATAACTCACACTGTGGGAGTCTGCCCTGTGTATACTTTTTCAATGGTCGAAATGTGAAAATGGTGCCGTGACCAGCATGAATTTTATACATACCAAGTGTCAGTATGAGTTTTAATTTTTAGTATTGAATAATTGAAAAACAAACAAACAAACAAACAAACAAACAATCATTTCAACGAAACATTTTTTTTTCTATATAAAAACAAAGTTTGAAAAGAAAATCTAATTTTGCTTTTATTTTTTGGAAATGTTTTCGTTGCCAAAAAGGAGAATGCGTACTTTCTTTGCCTTTTGGTTCCATGTCAGGATTTTTATAGGACCTCGAAGAAGGCATATTTAAAGTGTCTGGAGGACATTCTATATATCCTTTTCTCTTACTCGTTTTTTTTTCTTTTTTACTCTTTTCCTCGTTCTCTGCATTGGTTTCCCCTTCGGAGGCAATAATTGTGCTAATAAATTGCCAAATTCCAACTCCTTTCTCGGTTTGCTCGATTTTCCCTTGGCTTTTTAATGATCCTCGAGCTTCACGCTTGCTTTCCAAATAGCTGACTGTTTCGGAAATCCCAATTATTTACAGCCGTTGCACGCCTAAGACTTGCAATTTTTCTTCTTCTTGGCTTTTGCGGATATTAGCGTCTGGAGTCCAATTTCAAATCCTGCTAGAATAGGGCGAGAGTGGGGGAAAGAGCACTATACAATGGTGTGTGTGTTTTTGCAAAGTCTTTTCTTTGGGCTTTCTACATACACTCACAAACCAATCAAATGAACGAGGAAAGTTAATGTAATCTGAAAATGAAAATGCAAGTTTATGATGACTGTCAGTCAGTGGTAGTGGTTGGGAACCGAAAGGGTTAAATGGGAAAGGATGAGGAGGAGTATGGGAAGGAATTCTGTGGTTGAGTTTCACTATTAGCGATGGATTTAATGTTGACATGTTTATTAGATCTTTTCACTCCGAGAAAAGCAAAGTTGGCGAAGAATTTATGGTAATCGATACGAATTGTTTTGTTTACAAAAGAAAAAAAATATATAGATACGTTTTAAAGGGGTTTGTGTTGAATTAAAGTTTTAAAGAAGATCTTCAGCTTGTGTAATTTTGTTTTTGTGGAAAGTTGTGGCTGTTTCACTGTTTATTTTGCGCACACGTTTTGTTGGTTCTGTTCTGCCTTTTTGTTTGTTTGGGTTTAGCGTTTTTCACTTGGTACTATTTCGAGCATCACTTGGTTTGTTTTACTTTCATTTATTTGTTTTATTTTTCTTCATGTTTTCTGTTAGCTTTCAACTTATGACTTTTCGAAATTTATATGAACTGGTGAATCATTGTTTACTTTGGTTTAAAGTGAAGCCCAGATGTATTCTTATTATTAACTATGCATATTATGTACAGTATTTATAATATATTGAGTGTACATACATTCTGTAGATTGTAGGTACACATAATTTAATTCATTATACAGAAATCCGGTTATTATATGGAAAGATAATGTTATCAATCGTCTTTTTATCATTATCTTATTTGTCTGTCTCAAGACACTGTTCTATGTTTTCATTGATTGTCATTAGCCGGTTGTTATCAAAAAACACTTGTTCTAAAGTGATCACAATAACCGGATTCTAATGTATATAATAAATACCTAAATATACAGTGAAACTTTATATTCGTCGGCTCCTACATTTGTCCACTTTCCATTACACGTCCATTATTTTGTCACTTTTTTTCGGCAAAATAATGCTCCAATACATAGCTGGGCACAGTTAATCGTTAATCCGTTAACCATAACATTGCCATAGAGGGTTACTTCCTCATAATTAGCGTTAACAAAAAAACAAATAATAAGGAAGTACCTTCTATGGTAATGTTATGGTTAACGGATTAACGATTAACTGTGCCCAGCTATGCTCCAACATTTGTTTAAAAGCCAAACAATTCGTCACCAAAAGTCACAGCCGAGGTCACGAAAAATCAGCTTTTAAGAAGAACAATAATATCAAATATTAAAAAGTTAATCAAAATACTATGTGGAGGGGCTAACAGGCAAAAGGCTTGAGTAACAAGACGAGTGGATTCACAAAGTATTTTTAATTGATTCAGTATTTGTCAGTTTATTTGGAACTGATCAATGACAAATATAGAGATTTTGTACATATTCACAGGAACTCAAGTTCGCTAATGCAGAGTTCCTCAATAAAATCTAATTTTTTTTTTTTTTTTGCTTTTTTGCTTAATTGAATTATATAAACATTATACACTATACATACGGTGTTTATGTAATATATATGTTGCCGTCAAAACCCGAATTTAGTTCACACACGACAACCCAAAAGTAGAATTAACTGATCGATTTTTGCACTAGCAATTTGACCGTTTGACGGCCTTTGGCCACATTAGCTAACCTATGGTTAAGGTTAATCGGATTTTAATGACTTATTATTATCCGGTTTTAACTGTGAATCCAGGTCTTTATATACACAATATCCATATTCAGACACATTATTATCTCTGCGTTAAAATACACTGCGATCACATTACAATAACCCTTACATCCGTACCCCCATATAATACATATATCGCCTTTCCTTTTAAACCTCTACTAATTTTAGATTAGCCTCGTTACAATTAACGTCGAACACTGCGCTTCATATTTCAACACATGCTTGATCAGTCAAGCAAGTTTCATTTCGTTTAATCCTCTCCACCAATGAGGTTTGAGTTCGGCCAAATGTTATATCACCCTTTTACCTCACACTTTTATTTGATTTTTATTATTTTTAAAATCTGTACCATAAATTTGAGTGATGTTTCGATCAACAGAGCATTTAATAGCTGAGCAGGGGAAAAAATGAGAGAAATGAGATTGGAAGTGTAAGTTATGAGCTGTCAACCATATTGTGTTTTTTTCTTCGTCTTCTTCAGTTTCTCACAACATCCTGTTTTTCGTGCTAGATTATTTGTATACACGATATAGTATAACGTTTTTCACGCGTTAATTGAGGTCGATTAATTGGCAAGTCAACTGCTGGTGTTGTTTTTTCCTCGAGATAATTTGCAACAGTAATAATTCACGTTGATTTAATAAACTGCTGAGTGGAAACGGTACGAGAAGAAATCGATTATCTTGCTACAAGTTTTACATAGAAATCAATTGGTTTTACACGTTTAAAGTGGTTAGTTAAAGATAAATCAATTTTTGTAGATAATTTAAAATATTTTTAAGAAAAATCAGTTGTCGTTTAAAGTGTTTTGATTTTGAACTAAATTTCACCATTATTAGAATAATATGAACTTTAAAATATGATTAGTTTATATTTCAGGTAACGTAGAATTTATTTCAATTTTTTTTTTACACATATACACTTTTTTTGTGTGTAATGTACAAAAGAAACAGTTGTATTGTATTGTCACCAGGTGGCGATACAATGTATGAACGAATAGCGAAACTGAAGAATTTTTTTGGGGTCTTCTTGGAAAATGTTTTTTAATGGTATACAGTATTTATAAATATGTTTAGTTGTTTTATTATAATAATGTTTATTTTATTCATAAAACGATTATTTACAATCGAACATAACAAAAGAAAGACAAACAAAACAAACCAATAAAACACATAAACAATTAACAAGCTAGTCGATATAAAGTTTGTTTGTTTGTTTGTTTGTTTGTTTTTTATTGTGATTATTAGTGTTTAAGATTATTAGATTAGATTATTAGTGTTTAAGTTAGTGATTATATAGAAGACTGTTGATTTTTTTTTGTATTTTTACGTATATATATATATATATGTGTGTGTGTGGTTGGGAGTTTTCGGATTCTTAATGGTAGGTTATTCCAGTTTTCAAATACACAATGAAGGTGATTTTTGTATTGAGTAAAATGTGTTGTCTTGTCGCGGTGGAATTTATAAGTATTATTTGATAAAAATAATACTTAAATTAGATAATTCATTTTTTAGTGAATTTTATTTAGTGATTTGTATTTTATATATTATATGCAATATATCTTTATGTAGTATTTTATCACCATCTTTTGAATGTTAAAACAAGTACATTAAAATGGTTTTTGAGAATACACTTTATATATAGTTTTTCTTCATCAGAGTTTTGAATGATTCCATTATCGATTTACTGTAAATTTCGAATTATGCGAATTTTTATTTATAAGCGAATTTAGATTTTGATCGTTGAGTAATGCGATGATAGATTTAGGCGAGTTTTGATATAAGCTCTTAGTTTCTAGTTCTGCGAGTTTCGATTTGATTTATGCGAATTTTGTTACATTAAGCTGATACGATTTTCGATTTATACGGTTCTCGCTTTATGCAATTTTTAGTATATTGATCTATATTATTATTATACACATCTGTGGATACGTTTAATCCTCATATCAATCACAAACTCACGGACTCACATACTCACAAGTGAAGCTAATATAAAGTGTCTTACTGTATAATAATATTTAACGCATCTTTGTGGGTTTTTGTATCATTTTATTCATAGATAATCATAATTTTTTTTACACCAAACACTTCATTATCATTGAAAAATTTGCTGTCACTTAATTCCTTTCAACTTTTCAACAGATGTTATTATGAAAAGAAAAACCTTTAAAATTCATGGTGTCGAGTATCAATCCCTCGTAATCGATTATCTAATCCCTTTCCTTAATCCCACACCGGATGTCTCATTAATTCCCATTTTCCCTTCTCTTCTTCACTCCTGTCACGTGATCGATAGTCTATCTTTCCCCCCTCTTTTTGTTGAATTAAAGATCTATGAATTCTCAAAGGACTTAACCAATGGGATGACTAGTTCGGCAATTTCTCATAGATCTTAATTTGGGATATAACTACCAATAGGGATTGTGATAAAACCAAACTAAATTAAAGTTTATATAAGTTAGTTAAATTTTACTTTTATACATATTAGCTTCACTTGTGTGTGAGTGAGTTAACGAGTGAGCTGGGATTTGAACATCCACAGTTCAAATCCCAAATGAGACTAATACTGTATAGTCCAACATATACCAAAACAAACGCATAAAACGAGAATCGTATAAATGAAAAACCGCATAAGTCTAATGTAAAAAAAATCGCATAAATAAATAAATTAATCAATCGAAAATTGCAAAAAATTAAAATGAAATTACTCAAAACTCGCATAAATCAAACATCGATGACTCAACGATAGCATAAATTTAATTTCGCATAAATCTAAATTTGGATTCATCAAAATTCTCATAAATCTAAACGCGCAATAATTAAAAAATTGAATCACTCAGAACACAAATTAAATATTGATGTAACTCAGATTGCTGCGTAAGTTTTTAATTCGCATAAATCAGAATTCAAAGTTGATTTATTTGCATCATGTACGTACAAACGCTATATTTGTATATTACAGTAATGTATACAACAAGTATGCTTAAAAATAAATTTTACTGTATGTAATAAAACTAATTTTTATTTATTTTAATATCACGTATTAAGTTCATTGTCTCCATTTGTTGTTTTCTACTGGTGCATTAGAGCGCTGCAGGAAAGCTCATCATCAGTTGAAACATTTAAAGAGTAATAAATATAATGGGAATAATTTATACATAATTATTTGTATATACGGTGTATATAGGCGTATCAAGATGTTATTGGCAATGTATAGAATCTAGGCAATTTATATAATGTGTGGGGCAAAGTGTGAAATAACACCTTAAATACATGCTTATTCTTTATTAAAAAAATTCTTAGGAATCAAATACATCCATTTAAGTTGATTAAGGTCAGTTAACATTTACACTAAAAATAAATTAAGCTTGAATTTAAACAATTTCTTATTTAACATAACTATTCAGACATTTTATAGAATGTCTGAATTTCATGTCATTTTATGGCATTTTATACATTGCCAGTAACATATAGATAAACGATTTACAGTCATAGTTATAGGTAACACCTTTATATAAAGAAAGGTCGTTTTGACATCAATCGTTACTTCATTCTCCTTTTATTATTATTTTTTCGTCTTGTTTCGTAACAAATGATGTAAGATGCAAGAAAAGAAACTTGACACTAATGAAACTCGCTATCTATATTTGTTCTGTTTTTCGTTCTTTCATTCTATCAAATCAATCCATCAATTTTTTTTTATCAATGATTTTGTTTTTATCGTTCTCGGTACTACGTTAACTTTGTTAGAAGAAAAGAAATCTACAACGAGTTTTGTAATGAAATGTCTTTACTATTACTACTCTCTTATTGTGAGATTTGTTTTAAAAAACTAAAAAGAGATATCAAGATTATTGGATGAATTGATAAATCTTGCTGTCATGTAAGGCACTGTATATCAAGATTTTATATATAATAGAATCATTTCGTGTCTCGTGGTCCCTTTTTTGTCATTTATCAAACATTCGCGACAGCTTTCTGGTCTAAAATTCAACATCATGATTTATCGTCGTTGACAATTTTATTTTATTTTTTTTTCGAATATTGATGAAAAAACAATAATTATCGATATTATCGAAAAAACTTGAAGAACGATTGATTTAAAAACTAATCTTATATTTTAATATATTATACAAAATAATCGGACTACACGTAACAAATTTTTTATTTTTTATTTTTTAATGTTTAAAATTGGTAATTGGATTACGTGAACTTCGATATTGATTTTATCGATGTTTAATATGTCGCTATTTGTTATTACTTGCAATTATTTAATTATGTATGTATTAATTTATTGACAATAGAATTAATTTTATTTAATGAGGTACCACAAAACCTATTGCATATCCTGTAGCATTAAAGATAATCGATAGTATCAATATTTATAAACGTCAGCATTGATATTATTTGTTATTTTTCTTATTTTGTATCGTACTGTTAAAAAATGAGTATTTTTGTTTATATATCTGTTTTTAAGCTGAGAGTTCGTTTGTGTGTATACACATTTCGAAATTATCGTAATAGCGATTCGATAGTATAAAATATGAATTCACGTTGAATTTTATTGATTTCCGTTACTGCTTATATTCTTCTAAATTATCGTTTGACTATTTTTAACATTTCGATATAATCGCAGCACGATCCCAATAGTATCGATATATCGTGGGCGTTAAAGGTAAACTTAAGTTTTTTTGTTGTTTTCTGCTTTATTTTTATTTATTATGTTCTTTGTTTAATGCTTCATTTCTTTCCCATCATTTCCTTTAACCATTTAATACACAAAATTTTATAGTCATGGGATATATTTTTAATAATAGAAGCAAAATGATGTGGGTCGTTTATATTATTTTAAATTCGATTGAAGAGGCAGATTAAGTGATCCGTAAAAGTGATTCCATTTCTCACGTGCTCTGTCTTATTCGCTTTCACTTTCTCGCTTCATTCTTTACCAATTCATGTTAGGAAAAGAAAAAAGAAGTGAAAATCAATTTAAACTTTGAAACCTAAATTCCATTGCGTTTCGATTGATGAACCTTCTCATCTCCATTTTTCTTTCACTCTTTCTATCACAATAGGCGAATTAAATGAAGGAAACCGAAAAAAAAACCAACTTTTATTCAAATAGTTTTACTATTCGTTAAGTACGTTTATTGGGTCATTAACTTTATCCCCATCGTCTATGAGAGGTGGGCGAAAACGCTCACGAGGGTAAAATTAATCCAAAAAATTTAGTCTTTTATATTTCCGTATTAAAGAAAATCGTCTGTTAGTCGATGAAACGATGTATTTATGTTCTCGATTCTCGGCTTAAGCTCGTTTTAAATAACAGTCTTTTATCCCAACTTAATCCAGGTGTATTATTTAAAAGATCTAGGGATTAAAGGAAACGTAGCCGTATTGTGCTCGCCACCGTCCCTTAATGATCTCTATCAGTTGATTAAATCCAAGACGCTGCAAGGTGTGCGAGGTTCCTTTATTGTCTACTTTAGTTACCACCCGAGGTTTTGCAGGAAACTCTACCCTGTAATACAAGTTACAATTTTTGGTTAACTAGAAGTCTTTTATTTTCTAATCACCGAATGTTATTACATGTATAAAATACACTCTAATTCTCAAATGGTTTAATCTTTGAAAAACATGGTTTGTAATGTTGAAAACTTGGTTTTTATGAAACCCTTAGTGAGAGCAGCGTTGTTCATAATTTTGTGACTCGCTACAAAAATTCACTACTCCAGATCTTTCACTACATTACACTGAATGAAAGGTACATAAGGTTTGTTTTTTTTAGATACTCCATAAGTGTTCAATATGTCAGCGTTTGCTAACGCGGTAGACATCTACACGATTTTCCATTTTGTTCCATAGACTTGTAAGCGTGACAACGTTTATCAGTGCCACGGCCTCGGAGATATTTTTGGTGGAAGTGTAAAACGTTACACAAACACTATTCTTGGTATATCCCTGCAAGCAAAATTCACGTTTGGGGTTAAATCGGCGACCATAGTGGACACCACATAAACATCAATTTGCACATATTTTGTCGTCTGCAATGACTCTATGAGGTGAACAACTGTAAAATTATTTGTAAAACAAAAACAAACTAAAACTAAAATATTATGAGTTAATTCGGTATATTTGCCAGAAACTGCCTTTTAACGGAAAAACACACCAACTACGCGTGTGAGGTTTTCTCAAATCAAAACTTGGAGTGTAATACGATTAAAAATCTGTTGAGTAGTTACGGAGTGGTGAAATTTTGTAATGTGTCACGGAATTATGAATAACCCTGTACTTGAGATTATATTACTGATTTTGAACTACTTTAAAATATACATTGAATATTGTTAACTACCCTGTGTATTATTGGTCGACAGACCCTCCCCCCCCCCTCTGGTCCTATTTATAGACGAATATTGGAAAACGTAAATGAAGGTAATAAATTTTCTGACCATGGTTGCATTGGTAAACACTAGTTTGAGAGTCAATCAGTTTCATCATCCGATCTATTGACGTAGTTTAACTCTGTAAATGCGCAATAAATTTTCGATATGAATGGTGCTCAATAATTTACGGTTACCTTTATTGTTAATAAACGGAAGTGTCACAAACGGAAAGAAGATCGATATCCCGGAAAAGTTTGTCTTCGTTCTCTCTCTCTCTCTCGACTCTTCGTTTCCGGTGAATACGAAAAAAAATATCAATGTTGAAACTTCAAAGCTGGTTGTCAATTATTGTAATTTAATACCCAAAATATTCGGATTCCTATGCTGAATGACGAGCTCCACCTGTTCTATTTGACATTAAAATCATTTGATAGGTGGTCTCTGATGAGCGTAACCAGATGCACTGGATATTATAATGCACTCGTAGATTATGAATATGGTCGAATCCGCTTATGAAAGTTTTGGGAAGTAGTTGAAAGCTCAGAATATTAGTTTTACATATTCGAATTTGGAATCGATAATACGGTTGTTTAAAATTCACAATAACTCATTAATACAGCACTTGTATCTTAAACGTACCAATGAAATTTTTGTTATTGTTCGAAAAAGAATATAGTGTTATACGTATGAAGATCTTCGGGCAATATAGAGATAAGCCACATTTTTTTCCAAAAAATGTTATTTTCACATCTAACTGTTCCTCAGTACCGTTTCTAGCTTGTTACTTT
>JAQIWH010002745.1:0-22947 GCA_034695005.1 Cryptops parisi | reverse complement strand
TCATACCTTGAACAACACAGTGAAGTTTTGGGGAAATCGAATATTTGTGTAAGAAGCATAATATTGCATTATAATCGAAGGGCCTGGTGTTAAGTAACATTTGTTTTGTAAAAAATGAACCTGGAAGCAGTTTTGGGTGTCAGGTGATATTCTACCTTTATAATGCATAATTTTGAAATAAAACGACAATATGTGCAAAGATATTAGTGCAAAAAGTGAGAAGTGGCCCATAGATAGCAAAACAATCTAGATCTTTAAGCGCGTTTTTCTCGAAATTGTAAATGTTTTACTTAACTTCCTTTTACAATAGGCCCTTCAATTAATTGACGAGTAACCCATGCTTTAACACGTGTTGGTATTGTTGTGTTTGTGTACACTCGCGTTATGTTTTTTCTTGCGTGCTATGTATTTTTTACTTGCTGTCCATGGAAACATTTTTACCACGGACAGAAAGAGATTTGTTTTTATACTCTTATATTAACTTCACTTCTGTATTTGTGAGTGAGTGAGCTGGGAATTGAACTTATACTGCTATTTGTGTTATGTATACGCAAGTAGCTAGTATACTCAAAATAAACAAACTAGCAAAAATTACAACTGCTCTGTGCCTTACCTTATTTCCACACTAGCTACTTGCGTATAGTTAAAATGGTAGCAGAGCGTGGTTACGATCCACGGACCTCTCTTATCATAACAATCTGCAGGTGTTTATGATAATATACTGTATAGTGCAATGTACCAAAATTTACATAAAGTGAGAACCGCATGAATCGAAAACCGCATAAGTTCAATGTAACAAGAATCACACAAATCGAATTGAAAATTGAAGAAATCGAAAATGAAATTACCGGTACTCAAAACTTCATAAGTCGAATATCGAGTTTCCCAATGATAGTATAAAATCTAAATTTACGTAACGGGAAACTGTATAAAGCATATTTTTAAAAAAACATTTTTAATGCACTTGTATAGATTAATACATTAAACTAAAAAACATATACTGTATAGCGTGTCCACTTTGAAACTCCAATATTTTCTGTTCAACTGAATGACAACTTTAGCGCTTTATGGAGACACCCTGTATATAACGTACATATGTTAAAATATGTAATGTACTAGAAAACAAAATAATTTTTGTTGCATACAATATGATTGTAAGTAAAATATTCAATATAAAATATTCTGATTAGAATGATAGATTCTTGATATACCATTACAATACAAGAAGTTCTAGATTTTACGATATATGAGATTTTGCTATTATGCGACGAGTAAAATCTCAAATGCTCGATATATGCGAGAAAATTTCTTTATTACGTGATTTTGTGCCATGGTGCGCTGAATGCTCTTGAAACTGTTGCTTCTCTTCCACAAATGCTAAGACGTTAAGCTTGAATTGTTCACTGTAGTTTTTACGCTCATGAAAACTTATAAGCTTAGTATTAAAAGATTTACAGTATTAATTTATTTAATGGTTATGCTTGGATTTAGTAAATGAGTTTTATTCAAATGTGAAAAGTTGGGTTATTACTTTGTTTGCTGTTATATTTTAATTTTTTTAGTTGACGTTCGGTTTTTTTCTCGAGTAACAAAGTTTAAATTAATGTTGTTTTTATGCAGGTGCCAGTTGGAAAGAACTCGTATGGTTAGAATGGGACATGGAAGTGAAAACAAGGCAGGCTTTGCTATTGCTGAAAATGACTTCACGGTAAACGAAATTCTCATTTTGTGTGCAAATTTTTGCTCTTAAAAATGAAAACAAAAGGGAAATGAAACAGCATGTTGAGAAAGAATATAAAAAACAACAGGGACGCCATTTATGACATTTAGCGATGAAAGCTGGGTTCGTTTTCACAGTTTTAACTACTTTGAATGGCCAGAAAAACATGTCTGCGATGTTTTTAATATCCTTATTGACTCCAATGTTATTTGTCAGAAAAAAAAAATCTCGTGGGGTTAAACATGCGCGGTAACCAAAGTGATATCATTTTAATAAGTACTGTAATCCCTTGTTATTTTAGAAAAAAACTAGGCTTTCTAACCACTAAACAGTGGTGAGGTTTAATGTTTAACTAGGAGTTGCGACGAAAAATACTGCGTTGAATACTGCGATATAATTTTTCTTGCTTGATTCGTGCTTTCACTTATTGCAACAAGAAGCTATATTTTATTTTATAATAAATTAATTTTTGCTACTATGTATCTCTCAGTTAGTACTGTATTACAATCTATAAGTGGAAATATTATCTATTGAAAAAGAACGCCATTTAGTAACGTAAGATATGAAAATACTAGAGGACAAATCAAATAGAATTATTCACCAATTGTTTTTTAATACCGTATACAGGGTGAGGCAGAAGTCGGATCTCAGCTAAATATCGCGAAAAGCATTGGTAGATCGGCTATGACCTATTCAATGGTGTTACCCGAAGTAACCTTAGATGTCATGTTCAAGGTCATCCAATTATTTTTTTTTTTAATATTCATCCCACATGTGATTCAGAAAGATGAAGGTATTCACGAAATAATGCCAATGCACGAAACAGATCGAAAATTGACAGGTAAAAACGGAAGTTACTGGCGAAAGGAATACTGTATGACAAGAAACCAAACCAGAGGCAGCAGCAACTGACTTATCTGTCAAGAGAAGTGACAAGTGGTGAAAATATTGTGCGAACACTTATTAAACTGATGCATTAACACATACATCAGTTTAACAATTTTTCACACAACGTTTTCACTATTTATCTACTTCTCCATTATAAGGTTGACCATGTTGTTGCAGCTGTCCCTAGGTTTGCTTCCGTGTCATATCTTACTTTTTTTCGTAACTTCTGTTTTTACCGGTCGATTTTCGATCTGTTGGATGAGTTTGTATAATTTTCTTAATACCTTCATTTTTATTACATATGGGGTGTGGTGTTATTAATAAAGTTAATGATTGGATGATCTTGAAAATGGCATCCAAAGTTACTTTCGGCAACTGCACAAAATAGCCCCATGGCCAATATACATTATAATAGTTTAATCAAAATTTTTATACCACCAATGATTCTTGCAGCAGTTCTCTATAACCACACTTTTGCCTCACCCTGTACTGGATACTCGGGTAAAATTCGATACCATGTAAAAGTCGATCCACGATTTTTTGGCCAACAAGTTTCTCCAACATTTCATGTAAACAACACATTGTTTATGATTTTTAGTTTATACGTCTTCTTTATTGGTTAATACATCAATTGGGCGTCTGCTAATTAAATTTTGGACTGAAATTAAAGCATGAATTTCAGCCCTTCGAAAGTAGTATCAATGTAATCAGTCGATCCTATAAATTGTACATTAAAAATGGTATAAAAAAATTTTGAATTTTATACGAGTATACTGTTAAGTTTCTGAAATTGAAAAAGTGTACTAATCTAAAACCAAAAACCGCGTATACCTCAGCGTATACTCAAAAACCGCAGATAACGAGAAATGACATGAACTGCAAATTGCTTGCGTTGAAGTGCTGCAAAGTGATCATTACGATAATATCGAAAAATTTGGAAACTTTTTAACATTCTTTTTAACAATTCGACTTTGCTAAAATTGTCTACTAACTCGAAGAAACTAAGTACTGTGATTTGACAGGTTGTTACTTTTAATGGGTTGATCTACTTAGGAAAAACGCATTAAAAATAATAGTACAATTCAAAGGAGAAAAAAAAAACTTAAATATTTTACTTTTGACAGTCGACTAAAGACAAACAAGCAGACTCATAATTGGCAAAAAAAGGAAAAAATTAGATTTTTTCCTCTAAATCTAATGTTTACCATGATCAAAATTTACGCACGACAAACAACTTCACACACTCAGTTCAATTCTGAGGAATATGAAGGATCTCATCACATTCCCTCTCGTTTCTTTTTTCAAGTGTGAGAGAGCAAAGAGTATGAAATGAAGGGGTATAAAAACATTTTCCCCATTTCATATCCATTCTATTCTCTCTCTATTTTTTTTCCACTATCCGATTCTCGTCTGAAACTGCTTCTCCGCATGCTTCTACTCTTACTACCACCATGGTTTGTCACCATGGCTTTAGGATGATCACACTCCATCACAAAGGAGATTACACCCACGCACTCTCCCTTAGGTTAGTTAAACGTCGTTGAGATTTATGAGATGATTTTCCAAGCTCTCCACTCTTGCTTTTGCGTCCAATAAGCCTCTCCAGAAAGCAGCAACCCTATAAATTGATCACTTTGCATTACTCCACTGCTGACGCTGCATAAAGCTTGTTATATTATAATAACGAGTTGTGGGTTAGTACTATATCAAAATGGTTTAGTATTGCACCGATGAGCATTACACTACCAACTGCTGCGGTATGGTAGCGATAATTGAAAGCTTGTCCGGAATAACGTTGTATGTTACAAGAATTTAATATTGAGATTATTATGGAAAAACGTGCCTCATATATGGACTTAGCTAGTACCGCTAATAGACAAACTCATACCTACCTAAAACATACATGTATCACTTCAAAATTGGTCACCTAATATGTGACAATCAATGTGATGCTAAATACTTTTTTGCCATTCACTCAAAACTATGAATTGTTACATGCAACGTTATTTTGGGCAAGCCTTCAATTGTAAAACGGCGTTACAAACTGTTGAACTCTTCGTTGCAAGCTTGTGTGGAAGTGAAGTTGTGGTTAAATTTTATTATCGATTGAACATTGTATTTGTTTTGTTTTAGTTTGTTTTTGGTTTTAGTGTACTTATAAAATATTGATTATGATTTTGATTATTTTTGATATATATATATATATTTTTTGTTTAAGTTTCCTGGAAGTTAAAGAATTGTCTCTTGACCTGAAATTCCAACTCTCGGTCGGAAATGTCTGTCGGAAACGTAATGAAAGATTCAGCTGATGAACAATACTTCAGCAGTATCAGGTAATGGATATATTTTTATCATTATTAGTCGGTGAGCCACGTGATTATTATGTATATTATTACGTTATCATTTTTTACTTATTTATCCGATAGGATCACAAAGTAAACATCTTAAAATTTCACTTTAACTTGAATATTATATTTAACTTCAAGGTGACCCGTGCAGTAGCACATGAACTGTTACTGTTCACGAAGTCGTGTTACTTTTTGTTTGAAGTCGTGTTGTTATGGTAACACAGTGAATTTTTACTCTCACAACAACATTAGGGCTTTTATAGGGTGTTCATAACGATAGACTGATATATCGTAGCATGTTATTTAAGTGGTTACTATGATACTGTACTCTCATTTAACAATCATCAACAAACCACTCAATGACAAAATGACTTAAAATGTTCATATCTTGGAATTGACACGACACAGAGTTGAAAACAAATGTTTTCAACTTGACCTACAAACGTCACGTCATGTAGATATTTTGTATCACTATGGAGCCTTTCGTTTCGACGTGCATACACCTGACGGACACACAAAAATTACAGTATAATCTCACTAGTCCGACATCTCGTTAGTCCGACATGTCCAGTAATCCGACACTCGGCAGGCAACAGGTCGGTACATGAAACTGACTTTAAACGCAAAAAAACGAACAAAAACCTAAATTGACGAATTTCGTGTGCAATGCAATGATACTGAAGATGGACTTAATGTATGTACAGTTTAATAGAACTGCTGTCTATAGGTATTTTCTTTATTTGGTACTTTGTATAGTACCTGTAGTCTATTGTGTGATTAATTTTGCTAAGTTGATGACGTATTAATAAACAGTTCTTAAAATCCAGTAATCCGACGCCTGCTGATCCGATATATGTCGGACTACAGGAACTCTACTGTATATATGTAGACATGGGTAATTTTTTAACAAGTTGCAATCTTGAAACTAGACATACATTTTGTTTTGATAACTGGTCACTAGAATCAGGCGTTTCGTGTATCTCACTTGACAAGTTTTGCATAGAGATTTGTTTTGTCACCGTTGTTTTTTTTTAACACACATTTCTAAAATTACCTACAATTGGAAACCAAAATCCGAAATCCTATTTATTGTGCAATATGTATACCGGATATATGATAGATTTAGCTATAGAAAGTCAATTCAGCAAGGCAGAAAGGGCACTTCTGATGTTGCGGCACCTGTCGTATATCATCATTTGAGTTGCTGTCCCATTCTCAAACTTCACTTCTCCGCCACTTTACGAAAAAAAAAGACGAAGCTTTTGGCCTCTTGACTACCACACTTTGACTGCCAGCTTATTTGTAGACCCATAACATCTGCTATCGGTTGCCACGACAACGGAAGGAAATGGAAAGGAAAAGATTGTTGTGCGATTTCTTTCACCCCCAAGTCGTTCTCTGAAAAACGATTCATTTGGAAAGGGGGGGGGGCGTATTGCTTCTTCAGTTTCTGTAAACAGAGAGTTCCACAAAAAAAAATGTCGTTTCTTTATGGAGAGATGTTTTTATATTGGAAAATTGTAGCTTTTTTTTTGTTTTATTTTTATACGTCTTCTTGTCGCTTCTTCTTCCTGTTTCATCATTTCATCTTTTTCTCCCACACGACATTAGTGTGGGGTCTAGCCACATTGTTTACTGATAGTTTGAAGACAAGCAAAAGTAATTCGATTTTTTCTTTGTCTAGTTGATTCTGTTTTGTTGGATCGAACTTCGTATTTTTTGTTTTTTGTTCTTTTCTACTTTCTTTCATCGATGGTGAATTGGGAAAAATTCTATAATCGACTTGTTTCTACCCGAATTTGAGGGGGAATGAAAAAAGACGAAGCATGTTGTTTCCATTATTGGATGTTGATCATCGGAATTTGTGTTGAACTCTAATTGAAAATTAAATTATTAAATTGTTTACATTGGATGGGAACCATTCGAACACTACACAAGTGTTCGTTAAGAGATAATTAATGGATGAACTGATTCACATATTTTATTTTCTCTTTCAATTGACAAAAAATGTTTCAAAGGGATTTGTTGATGTTCTCTAATTACTCTTTTTGAAGTTTAAATTTTCAAAATAATTTTTTCCAATGCATAAACAGAGAAAGTACAGTACATTGCTGTAATATCGTATTGTGCTTCGGTGAAGTCAATGCACTCGATCTGTGGAGTTTTTTTTTTGGTAGAAAACTTTGTGTTATTTTCTTTTATATTTTCTTCTTATTTTTTTGGGTTCATTTTTCTGCTTTTTCTCATCACCACCTTGTCATCCAAAGCCCAGTAGGGTTTATGTGATCAAGTGACATGACTGGAACAGCCAGCCGTAGTTTCTTCAGAGTTGAAATAGCTCAAGAGAAAGTGGCATTGAGTGTCAGTTGATCAAATGAGAGAAGAAATCTGAACCGCGATGATGGTAACATGGCAGTACTACCCCCCCCTCCATTCCTAGTCTTTTTCCACGATTGAGAAATCTGCCACCCTTAGTCAACAAGATCAGTGGAGAAGGCCAACAAAATTATTGTAATGTTTTTTTGACAACTTTTTGTACATTGATGCTGATGAAAATATTTGTTGTACTTTCTAGTGTTATCTTATTTCGAATCACAAAGGATGTTAGTCCGAAACACCTCGATGAAGTGTACTACAGTGAAACCTCTATATTTGCCAGCTCATATATTGGTCAAATCCAAGATTTGTCAATTTTTTTCGACAAAATAGTGTTCCGATATTCGTCCAAAAATCCAATATTCGTCACCAAATGTCACAGTCAAAATCACGAAAAAGTCAGGTTTTAGGAAGAACAATATCATAAAATATTACTAATAAAATATTGAACTAAACATGATGTGGAGTGCTAACAGTGAGGCTCCAGGCTTAACAAGACTGGAGTAGATTTACAAAGATTTTCAATTAATTCTATAATCGTCAGATTTTAGTAGTCTTCAGTTTTTCTGGAACGGATTAATGACCAATATAGAAGTTCCACTGTAATTTTGATCACATTACTACATTTTGTTTATATTATAAGCATTCAGAAGTAGATACTGGATACTGTTGGGATCGTGTTAAATCATAGTGAACTCATTCGCTTTTTTTACAGTTTCTGAGTTAATGCATGAAATGCTAAGTCATGAAATAGAAATAGAAATGCTAAGTCATGATCTAGGCATACACTATGAAATTGAAATATCATGTAACCCTACTGTCAAACATAAGATTTAGTATTGTTTTCTCAAATTAAAGTTTTTTGACTTAGTTTCCAATGGCTTATCTCTGGTTATCTGTAGTATTTTCAACTGGTTTTTAGTACTTGTACAGTATATGCAGTTTGAAGTTTTTTAAATAGTGGATTTTTTAAAATTTCAGTTAAATTCATTAAATAGCAAATGGTGAATAATAATATTTGAATTGTCCCCCAGCGTTAGTTGAATTATCTTCCAGCATACTGTATATACAGTACCTCACTTTGTTAGATGACGTTACTTTCTGCATGAATACTTTTTTAACCTATTGTAGTGTAATGCAGTGTTATCTGGTAGATGCATAGTGGTGAAGATTATTTTATTGTAAAATAAATTTTATTAATCCAATATGACCTTTGAATATTCGGGGTGCTACAAGTAAATGTGTATAAAAAGAGCATTAAGTGTTTAATATATTTATTAATTTATTTATTTATTTAGTATACATTCCTTAGGAACAAACAAACATAGAATTTTTTTATTTTCATTACTATCACTTATTTTATATTGAACTAGAAGTTAGTCCGTCAAAAATGACGGGAAATGTTTGCTTCATAATGCAGTATTATTACTATAATTTAAATTTTTAATATAACTGAATACATGTTAATGATGACTTGGAAAAAATGATCTATTTCGTTTTTAGGATTCTTTATAATCTTATCAGTTATCGTGTTCACATTCGTGTTGCTGTTGTTATTGTAATAATAACTCATTAACGTTTTTTATGTTACACAGTGGAGTGCTTCTAATTATTGATAATTAAAAATAGCGGTTAATTGAGCATTTGTAAGCGAGCCAAGCAACGCAATAGGATTGACGCGAAAGCTCCCCTGATTGTTGTTTCCACGCAGCGCACTTTTGTATAACAGAGAAGCCCATCCGGGCAGCAAAAGTTTTCCTTCAAAAAATCTCAATGAAATACAAATTAAAATAATTAAAAAAATAATCATCTGAAAAATAAATAAATTAGCGTTTACGTAAACGTAAATAGTTTAATACAAATTTAATAATTTTTTCGTATTTTAATTATATTAATTATATAACAATTGGATTTCTATAATAGGGATATTAAAGAAATATACATCTTTTTATACCATTTATATTAGCTACACTTTTGAGTTTGTGAGAGCCGTGCATTAACGTATACTGCCATCAAGAGGTGTTATGATAATGTACACTGTGTATCAATGTTAAAATAAAAATAAAGTAAAGGGTTATGCCATGAGTCTAACATACCAAAGTGTATAGTCCAACATACTCAAAACTCGCACAAAGTGAGAACTGAATAAATGGAAACTGCGTAAGTCTAATGTAACAAAAATCGCACAAATCGAATCGAAAATTGCAGAAATCGAAAATGTAATTAATTAAAGCTCTTCTAAATCGAATATCTCGTTACTCAAAGATCTCGCATTAAAATCTAAATTCGCATAAACTAAAACTTGCAGGAATCGAAAATGGAATTACTCAAAAACTTGCTTAAATAGAATATTGAATAACTCAAAAGATCGCGTAAATCTTAAATTCGCATGAAGCGAAACTACATATAAAGCGCATTCTTAAAAATAATTTTCAATGTACTTGTTTTTCAAAGATGTTAATAACTTATTTTTCAATTTTCTTTCAACGCATAGTTGAGCTTAGCAGAGGTATAAGCCATCTCAAAACAGCAATTCCATTTTTGTTACAATTTTTTTTCAGGCTTTTATTTTTTGTACTCAAGGCTTGTTTCCTTATTTGGACACACACACACACACACACACACATTGGACCTGTTTTTTCAACAACACCACAGTCTGTATATACCAACCAACATGTAGTTGAAAAACTCTACAAAACTCGTTCTTTTTCATTTTTCTTTTTCCATGGCATTAAACCATCGTAGTGGAAATGGAAAGCAAGAACGACACTTTAACACCTTTAAAAAGTGCTTTGCCCGTCTTTTCCTAGCATCGGGAATAATCATCATGTCGCTTTCGTTTACGCATTTAATGTCTCGTGCTGATGCCCACTTCGTGTTTTTTTTACGTTCTGCCCAAGTTTTGCCAGGCTTTCCACTATCCATAAAATTTTCTCAAATGGTACTAATACTGTAAATGCTAGTGCCTTGTAAAAAACAGTTTTAGAGCCTCGAATGTTAGGGTGTTTCGGTTTTTATATTCCTCATGATTCAAAGGTAGTCGTATAAAATGTTGTGTTTTTTTGTTTTTTTTTACAACTCTGCCAAAATACAACTTTGTGCAGAATTCACACATCTGTTGCTGTTGGTTCGGTGTTTACAAATTAATGGTGAAAAGTGAAATTTCACTATAGGGCAAAAAAAACCATTCATGCTTCACCAGTTAGTGAACCAGCGTGAGGACTCGTAACACGCAATTTTTGGTTTAGCAAGTTGAACAATTTGTGAAAAATTGTGTTTATTGTTTATTACAAAGACCCTGTGAATGTTAATTGTCTTTGTGGCTAATCAGTTTTCATTGGTTGAGCAAAATGTAAATAGTTGTCAACAAATTTTTTTAGAATTGCCCCCACCAAAAATTGCACGTGTCAGGTTGCTTTTAGATAGCTACAAGAAAGGCAATGTGTGTTTGTAATTGCAAATAGAAATGACCCTATTTAATGTGACATTTATCTATTCTTATTCTAAGTTGTTGTCAAGTTGTCAGTCAAGTTGTTGTGTAAGTTTTTGGACAATCAAGTGACACACAGTGCTTAAGAAGAATGGGTTTGAAATGAGTTTTTTTGTCATCATTCAAATTCGTGGATTGACAAAGTTGTCATGTTGTAGCTTAAATTTTTTGTTTCAAAGTTTGTTGTGGTTTTTATTTTATTTCTTTTTTTTTATTATTGAAATTTTGGAAAATAAAAATGGCGATGTTGACACTGTGACGAATTAATTACCTGCCGTTATCTGACACGTGGAGAGAAGATTTATGTGCAAGGCTTAGGAACGTGCTTTATGTTCTCTAACAAATTGAGTTTATGGCTTCGAAATAGGTGAATTTAATCTTCTTGGTGGAAAACCTTTTTTTTTTTCATATATATAAATATATAAAAAGAATTAGTTGGAAAAAATGGTGGAAAAGTTTTCAAGAAGCAATTTATTTCAGGTTACTTTAATGTTTGCTTTTTTCAATTTTTTTTCGTATGTTTTGAGAGAGGGATAAAAAAAAAAAATTTTTCAAAAATGTTTAAGAGAAAAATGGGAAGAGGAAATTGTCTTAGCTTCAAAGAATATGACAGTTGAAAATAACTTATCCATTACGTGATGAAAATTTAACTTTTGTTTTGTAAAAAACAAAATTGTTTTTTTTCCTCAAAATGATTCGGTATTGATAATTTAGTTCAGCGAATTTCAAATTATTGCTAAAAATTATTTGTGTAAATGTTTCGTTTTGTATATACAATACAGTATACTGTTTATCCATAACGCATTTCAATGTTAGATTTAAAATACGGAAAATTTTCGATTTATGCGATTTGTATATGCAATTTTGCTCACATGCAACAATATATCTTTCGGTGCCCGTTACAAGTGAGATAAATGTGCTGTTATACGATTTTGTGCGACATATTATTTCCTGCGTGTATAGTAGGGTGGCCCAAGTTTATATGGGAAAAAAATAAAGTGTGAAAATATGCATTTTCACAACGTTGTCAGTGTTACCTATAAGAATATACAGAATCTACAGTATTAGTAATATATTGGCAAAATTTCAGGTAAACCTGATAAATTTTTAGAGGCATGCATATTTGTATTGGAATGTATGGTACATTTTATGGTAAAATTCACGTATCAAAAAACGTGAAATATAGCACCGTAAAAATAAAACTATTTATTATTTTAATCGAACGTTGAAACAAATATCTCTTCCTTGGCATTATTTTTATAATCTTATAATGATTTTTATTATTAAAAATTTTAAATTTTAACGTCTAATGTCATTTTATTGAAATTGGCACGGCATTTAGAGTTGAAAAAAAGTTAGGTTAACTAATAAAAATGTGCACTAGAACGTTGTGTGGAAACTTTGTATCACTAGAGATACAAAGTTTTTTGTCAGTTTTTTGACAGTTTTTTGTTTTTACGTTCAAGTGTCATTATTTTATATTATAAACAAATTTGTTTGGTTTGGTTTTGTAGTATGTCGATTTTTGTATTGATCTTGTCCCTACGGGTCATATTAAAATTAAATAAAAATAAAATAAAATATTTCCAGCGGGTATAATGATTATTAAAAAAAAGATTGTTGAACTGTATCTCGTTACAAAAGAATTTCCGGACCAGAGTTTAATATCAAGCCAATTTTTCATTACATGCCCTCTATCACGTCTGAAAGTTGGAAATAGTTATTTATTTTCTGAATCACCCTGTATACCACCGGTAACCCATGCCTACAATTTCAAGAACGCTATTGACTCAAGAGGTATTACGCGTTTCATTGCGTAATACATCATTACGTTCGATACAATGCCGGTCCAATTCTGGAAGTAGTCAGAAAAAGCGGGAGTAAGAGGTTATTTTTCTCTGGGTGCCTAGTTGAAACATGAGGGTAAGCCCATGACAACCACCGACATGATTAAAAATCATGTTCAATTAGGGTTTCCTAGAGAGGTAAGACCCGAGTAGATGATCAAAGATTACATTTTCTTGGAAAAAACAATGGATGGGAAATCCATTTATGGACTAGTCCATGGTAGTCATGGAACTGGAGACGTAGGAGTGAGATGTCCAACCGCAACCGTGTCGGTTGGACATTAGGTTTCAGATGTCACAGTTGATTTTTGTAATAGAATCCCATGAATCCAAAGCCTTTATTCGTTAGATCTACACGTTTGAGAAGTTGTATCTTCAATACGAGCTGTTAAAAAAAATAATAAGTGCACAGTCCAACAACTTTATACCCAGAAATCTGTAATTCTTAGAAAACAAAAATTAGCAATCCGGAAGAATTTCGGAATCGGATATAATCTGTACCTTGTGGTTTGTTTGGTGGAATTACAAGTGAAAATAGTAGTTTGAACTTAATTCGTCTGTTTGTTTCTTCGTTATAATTTAACTGGTGCTTTAAAGATGAGATGAAATGCTTAGTTAGTACATTATAAGTCGACCTATGTTAGAAGCGTTTTGTTATCCTAATGTAATTTTGGCATAACATAATAAATGTGTAACCATACCAACACACACATGAGCGGTAGCTAATGAGATGAAGTGAACATTAAACGCTAAAGAATGCTGCGAAGCGACATTAAGACAATATATAACTGTAACGAATGTTGCGAAGTAACATGAGTTAAATTAATGAATTATGTTTAAGTTGTGTGCTGATGGGTAGTTTCTTGTTTATTTTGTTTGTTGTTTGTCTTGTTTTGGTTTTGTTTTCTTTGTGATCAAACCTCTGGTAAAAGCTTAAACTTTTTGTAATTTTCTTAAGGCGTTAGGTATTTTTTCTACCTTACGGTTAACAGAAAGTACAGTGTTTAAATTTTTTAAAAATATTTTTTAATATTTTAAATAATTTAGCCTTTTAATATTTAAATATATATATTTTTTACTACAGTATTCAATAACTTTTTAAATTATCCTATTAATAAAATAGAAAACCTTCCTACTATACTACTACTGCTCCTCTGCCTCCTCACTAGTTATAGGAATATCACGTAATTCTTTCTTTCTGCACCTGGCACCTGGGTGCTTCCTCACCAGCGCCACCGTGTGTGAAAATTTCGAAATAAATACTCTAACTTTAACGAATTTTGCGAATAATAACTGTAACAAATTTTGCGAATAATAACTGTAACGAATATTGCGCAGCAGTATGAGTTAAACGAATAACCTTCCCGTCATTTTGACGGGCTATTTACTAGTTTAATAATAGTTTATATTTTTGATATTTTTGTAGATTTGTATAAGACTATCTGTTTTTAATCGTTTACATTTTGTATTCTAAAATATTTTTATTTTTAAGTATTTTTTTAAATATCTTTTATTTATTTTTTTTTTTATCTAAAAATGCTCAGTCTGTAAAAACCCTTCGGTTTAGAATATGGATTCCGGTTCTGAAGTTGTCAGCCTGAACTTTAATGCTTCAAATCCTTTGTAAACATACCCTGTAGTTGTAGTTTCTTATTTTCACGTCTGAACTGTTTTGAAACACACTACGACAAAATTATCCAACTTGAGTGAAAATCATACGATTACTCTATAAAATACAAGTCACCAAAATATTATTTCATATAAATTATTCTTCAATAGTTAAATGTATAATTATTTATTCTAGTATATCTTATGTTCCATTCAAACAAAATCCATTTCTTATACTGCATTTGATTACTTGCTCTTGTATTTATAAATTAATCTATTAATAATACTAGAGCTTGCACTTCTTATTTTATTAACATTATTTTTTGAGGTATACTTCGCCAATTTTTGTTTTGGCACAGTTTTCATTCAAAATTTGGTACAATTTGTTTTTTCTCAGTACATTTTTAATATACAATCTTATAAACCTAACAAAAACATTTGTCCGTTATATTTGGAGGTATAGATTTTCTTCGTTTTCAAAAAAAACAAACAAAATAAACCAAAATCAGTTTTGTTATAAATGCTTTGTTATTAATTTTTTTCCGTTATATTGTGAATAGTTTAAAAAGCACACACGAAAACAGTTTGGTGAATGAACTATTATTATTATTATTTTTTTTTGTGATGCATAACAACACACAAAGTTTGGTAAACTTTTTATGTCATAACCTGTGATATGCATTCTTCCGAAAAGAAAATTCGTATTTATTTAAATAAGATAATTTAAAATAGCTATCAAAATGTCTCAACATCCGCTTTTCTTATTCGAACGTAAACAAAATTGTTTCCGAAACATGTTTCGTGCAACATCACAGAGAGGGTGGGGTTTTAATAGGAATACAATTGTCGTATATTACAATATTGTTTTTTTTTTCTGGTTTCAGTAAATATTTGGTTGATAAAAGCTTCAGGGTGACGAAAAAAAAGATATAGTAAATAACACATCGATAAACAACGTTGTAAATTCCATGATTTCAATGTAACGAACGTTTTTTCTTTCAAAAAATGGCTCAAGATTTGAGCTACTTATTTGCACTCATTTCAAAACAAAACGTCACTGAGTGTTCATCAACAGCTGGGTTGTTATAAAACGATTTGTTTATTCTTGATAACTTGATTCTTCTATTGATTCACTTTTTTAGTTGAATTTCGATTAGTGGAGATGCATCATTATTAGACGAATCGAACTTGGATTCGTTTTCTTCTGAAGTTACATCATTTTTTGTCCCTAGAAAGAAGAAAAGTAGTTGGTAGTTTCTTGAGGTATTTCAATTTAGTGGTTTTCTAGGAGATTTTAGAATTTCTTTTTGGTGGGGGGAGGATGTGGAAAAATGTGAAAAATGGAGGTATGTGAAAAATGTCAATATGAAATCGGATTTTACCTGATGGTGGTGGTTGTAGTAATGTTGACGTCGTTGTGGATGGTTCATCGGTAGTTTTTGTCGTTGTCGTTATGTCATCAGTCGTCCAAGACGGATTGTCGTCATTGGCTAAGACGTCTGTTTGAAACTGAACTCGTTTAGGTCGAGGTGATGGCTGGACCGTACTGGTTTCGCTCATCAGTCTCGAGGACGTTGTGTCTGTGCTGGGACTGTCGTGGGTTATGACCGGAAGTGGTAAACTGGACGAACCTCGGTCGTCTGAAGTGGTCGACGATTCGGCAGCTTCCTGAAAGCGTGCCCTGGAACGCCTTTGGTTGTTGTCGTCTTTGACTAACAAAGTTCGAGCTTCCAAACACCGGTTGCCTAGCTTGTTGGATAGGCAGGAAGGTGGTGGACGCCCGTTTTCCTGGAATGTCACCAGTTTCTTGGTCGGATAAGAACTTCCCCAGGGCTCGTATTTGACGGGTGGCTGTAATAATTAGTGGAATCATTATTAAAATTACATCGGTGTTCTTATTTGGGAAACGTGTAATGATGTACAAGTGATGGTGGTGTACAGAACAATAAATGATTACTGTCGTAAATGATTCGTTTCGTAATTTGTTTTTGTGATTGTTTTCGTCTTAGATGAAAATTTTGTTATTGCCAAATGTATTTTCACGTTATAGTGAAAACCCGAATTCGGGGGAAAATTTGACCTCAGTAGTTAAAATTCGATTGATCTTAACCGGTCACTTTTTCTTTAGTTTTGTCGTCTGTTAAAGTTACTATAACTACCAATGTTAAGTTAGGTAATGCGGCCGAAGACCGCTAAACGCTATAATTGAATACTTTAAAATCTATCTAGACACGGTCAGTAAATTCAGTTTTGACTAGTAAAAACTCGGTTTTAACTGAATTCGGGTTCTGACTGAAACATTAAATGTACCATTTGTATTGACTTCGCTGCAGTACACTCGAGCTTAGATTGCAACATGAATTCCTGCAAAGTTCAGCATCAAAACTTTTTTTACATGTTGAGTGAATTTTTAAACATTTATTGTTAACATATTTTATGAGATATATGTTGACTGACTGGAAATCACGAAAATGACGTATCATCATAATAAAAAAATAAATTATATTGTTACTCGTATATACGAAATCCCTATGAAATCCCATTGAAAAATGAAATTAAACAATATTAATATATATATATATATTTTTACAAATGTAAATCTATGTGAAAATATATTTAGATGAATTTTATTATACAAAAAATATATGCATATGAAAAAACAAATTTAGTCTACATCGGTACGATACACATTCCTTGGTTATTCATTTGTAAAACACGTTGTTTACAAAACATGTTGTTTACAAAAAATTATTTGACAAATGTTGTTAAAAACTACTTATTCTCTTTCTACTACCATTCTTTTATGGTGCGTTTTAAAAGTTTATTTGGTTTTTGTGTCAAAAGCCAGTCTGAAAACGTGAAGAGCTCTTCTACTAAGAACCGTATATGAACAGAAACGTCTTCATCAAGGAGGGGGGATGTTTGGAATAGAATATCGATTGATGAACACACACTAGTGCATTTGGGGGGAGGGGGTAGTATACAGTGAGAGACAATTCTCATGCGATGTCGTGGTTAGCCTGGGTCTAATTAAGCGAATTCCTCTCAAGAACCTTTCTTCTCCTCCAGTGATCATAAACTTTTCCTCCTTTCACGCTCCAGCTAATTCTTTGGCTTCCCACGATTTCCTTCTGGAAATGACTCCACGTGGACATAACAATTAAGAATGTTGACGATATTATCCGTGGTCGCGAAAATTCTTCAGGACAATTCTTCGAGATTATCCCCAGCAGGGGTAATGATATTATTTTCTCTTTTTCTTTTAAATCAAAGGTATTGTTTTTGACAGTAATTTTGAAGTTACGTAACCCTAGCATAAGAACCTGCATGCAAAGTGTTTTTTAAAAAGTCGTCAAAATTTGACCATAAATACTAAAGTCCATATAAACATGGGTCTGTGTTATTAACGTACTAATCTTGTGTTACCCGTATGGCTTCAGTGAATCGCAGTTGATTGGGAAAAATCTATGCGATAAAATGTACTGTGTGGGGCAAAATAAGATAAGCTCTAATATGTTTATTTTTTCTCAATTTCATTTTTACTTTATGATGAACCAGCAAATTATGTTTCTTTCCCTCAAGTTATTTAAGTTTTTTCGACTACGATATAGTATGTTGGGCGTCCAGAAGTTTGAAGCGAGTACCCACCAAATAGACGATTAAAGTCGTGAATGAGGCATTTCGCGCCCATTTGCAGGCTGGCTTCGTCACACGCATGCGCAAATAAGGACTCCCTTGGGGGCTTAAAAAGCAACTAAGTTGGAGATCTTTTATATAGAGAAAACCCAAGGTTCAGCCCACAAAAGGGAAAGAACAAAACGTCCCCCGCAGACAGAAACCTCGGAAAAGAATGGCAATATAAAACAGGGGAAGGGGGGGGGGTGGTAATTTTTAGTTTTTAAGTTGGTAGAATAAAAATGAAAGAATGGATTCTGTAGTGCGTTGCCATCATTAAAATATTTCTTCTTTTTCGGAGTTAGAAAGATTTTTCTTAATTAACGTGAGACAGAAATCTTTTATTTTTTTTTAAAGATTAAAAATGAAAAATCCGATTTGCAAAGATTATATTCATCGTGTGAGGCAGAACATGTATTGATTATACAGGATGTTCTACGAGTTCAAAAATCTTAAATGACTAATGAGTTAATTTAATGAGAATTAGTATAGCGTACATACAGTAATCTGGAGGTCTATATTAATTGAGTCATTTTAGTCTACTTTTATTTTTAATGTAAGTTAATTATTGATACGTATATACAGTCAGAGCCCCAATTTAGTTGAAACCCGGTTTTGACTAGTCAAAACAACAATTGAAGAGCATGGTGTTAAATGATGTTAAGTAACATTTTTACTGTAATATTTCCAGGAAATCGCGTTTAGAGATCTGAACTTGCATTGATGTCTATGGACTACTTCACAATTATTGCAATATCTTTGCACGTTTTGCTGAAAATTATGTGTTAGAAAGATAGAATTGCACCTAACACGTTCGAAAATACTTCTAACTCATTTTTGACAAAAATGTTACACACTTAACACTCTTTTACATCAGGCCCTTCAATTAACTGATCGATTTTAGAACAAGCAATTTGGGGGTTTGGCGGCCTTCGGCAGCAATTACTAGCTTGACCTTCTTAGTTAAAGTTAATCAGTTATTTTGATTATTGATATCGGGTTTTGACGGTAACATAATATATATGAGGTTTTTTTCGATATATCTGATTTGAAACTTGTATAAAAATTGATAATGCATAGGCCTACATCGAAATTCTTATTAGGTGGAAAAACTTCATGGTCACTAGTATATTACCGCACAAAATCGCATAATAATGATATACATATATTTCTATATTGTAAAAGTATCTATAAAGAATAGGAGGATTTCTTATGTCGCACATTAGCGAAATCGCATATTAACACTATTCTCCTTGCTTTTCCTGTTTTGAATTTTTTGTGTGTGTTATCTTTATTTTACTGAACAGTTCACCTTTTACTAATCATAGTCTGGGATCATGTTCTCACACTAATAACGCTGATGTTGTAAAAAATTTAATGGGTTTTAAGAATGGAGATTTTAAAAATTGCAAGAAATGCATTTTTCTTTTTCTCTTAATAATTATATATCGTACAGTATGTGGACATGAGGTTACCATACACGCCAGCGTTTATGAAGTCAACGTATAGTACGTAATCTTTTTTGTGGTTTAAGGTTCGTAAGATGATTTGTTAGTTCGTTAGGTTTACGTATATAATATTACAAAAAAGCAACTGCAAATGGATTTTTTTTGTACGTCGTTAATGATGTCGTTAAAGATTAAATATCAAGGGATTTTTGGAATTACCTGATAAAGGCCGGCCGCATCTTCAGCGCGGCCTCTGCCAGCTTTATATTCTTGGTATTGCGATATGACACACAGAAGGCAGTAGACCTGAAACATTGACAATTTTTAAATTACAGATATTTTTTAAACATATTTTTAATGAAGTATTTTTTACATTGTAACTGGGTAATTTTTGAAATCAGGAGTTTTTATACTCTTTCTATTAGTTTCAATCGTGAATGAGTTGTGAGTTTGTGAGTGAGCGAGCTGGGAATTGAATGTATACTGACTGCCATCTACAAGTTGTTTTTGAGACTGTATAGTCCAATGTACCAAAAAAAAAACGCATAAAACAAGAACCGCATGATTCCTTCGCGTAAATCAAAACCGCATAACCCCAAAAATCGCATATATAAGTAAATCAATTGAAAATAACAGAAATCAAAAAAATGGAATTTCTCAAAACTTGATAAATTAAATATCGATTTAAATTTGCATAAATCGAAATTCACATGAACCAAACAAAATTGCCAGAAATCGAAAAGTGCAAAAATCAAATATGGAATTACTCAAAACATACAATAAATTAAATATCGAATGACTCAAAGATTGAGTAAATTTTTATTCGCATAAACCAAAACTTGCAGAAAATCCAAAAATGGATTTAATAGGTTTCACCCAGACTGGTTATAATTAGTCGTTAACTCACAAGTACCGAGTTTTTAACTGGGCAAGTTGTAAAATAACCGACAAGTGGGGATACATTTTAATTCTAACAACTTGGCTAGAACTGGTATTTATAGGTTAACTTTTGACATTTAAATATTTTGTACTAATATCTTAAAATATCTTGTACTAAAATAAAAATGTTTATCGACTACTTACATTTAAAATGGAGATGAAGAAATCGATCGTAAAGATAACAGCGTAGATCGGATCGAAAGGCTGAAAAAGAAAATACGAATATATGAAAATAGTTTGTTTTTATACGCTTTTTATATTAGCTTTGCTTGTGAGTTTGTGAGTTAGCTGGGGATTGAACGCATACTGCCATCTACAGGTGTTTATGATAATTTACTGTATGTATCAAATGTACCAAAATTGCGTAAAGTGAAAACCGCACGAATCGAATTGAAAATTGCAGAAATCTGGAATTATTCAAACCTCGCATTACTTAAAAATCGTATTAATCTAGATTTGCATAACTCGAAATTCGCATAAATTAAAATTGACATAGATCGAAAAACTTGCAAAAATTGAAAATGAATTAATTCAAAATTCGCAATAAATCGAATTTCTCAAAGTTCGCATATTCGTATAAAGTGAAATTATATTATTATTTATTATTATTATTTTTATTTTCCAGTCTAAAGATTAAAATATTGTAAAATTTTACAACAAAATACATAGTATAATCAAAAGTATTTACAAAACGACGACAACAAACAACACAAAATAACAGTCACTTTTGGATTTTATTTACTAAGATAGTGTTCTATTTACACTATCTTAGTAAATAAAATCCAAAAGTGACTGTTTTCTGCTGATTGGTTGGTGAATTTAAAAGTTTAAACAATAAAGGCAACAATGAATCATTTAGTGAATGTTATTTTTGAATTAACATGAAAGTCTCGCGCTATCTCTGTATTGTTGTGTCAGGTGGTTTACATTTGAATTTCAAATAGCATTCGTTGATTTTTCAACAAGTTTAAGCTAGTAGGTTATAATTCACGTAACGCAAAATCTGCACCTTTAAATTTTTAGCTTTTATAATATATATAAAAGCATATTCTTAAAAAGCATTTGTAACGTACTTGTTTTCAAATACAATTTGTATAAACTGTATCTAGTTGATTGTAGGGGGTGTTGTTTAACTTCAAAAGTATGTTTCAAACTTAATTAATCTCATTTATTATTACTAAATTTTATATTATTTACGTTGCTAAAGGTTAATTTTGATGATGCGAATGTTCCTCTTTCAGTTTTCGATAGAAATGGTTTAGCCAATAGGCGTTTGTTCCTTCCACTGTAGGCGTACATTCTATTTTATATTTTTTTTTTTAGACTTACACATTTTGCCAAGTTTTCTCTTTTAATATTGACATATCCATTTGTCAAAGCAAATTCGTTCCTAGGTAAAGGATTTGGAAGTGCGACTTAAAGTTGAAACGTGCTTCAACGCCTTAAACTATAATATATACGTACGACTTGCAAAATTCAATATTCAAGTGTCATTCGTTTTCTTTGAAAAAACCCAAAAAAAGACTGGTTTTGGAGTTTTTTTCTTCATACTATTGTGCTTTCCTTGTTAAAAATTTTCGTGCAAGTTTTTCTTTAAGAATAGAAAATTTTTGACAAGTGTCGTGTTTCGAAAGTTTTCCTTTCTAAGGTGATTACATTACAAAGACGCGTCTGAGAAAAACCAATTATCGCCAATTCCACTTGAAGGAAAATAATTATTTTACAATTTTTTCTGCTTCTTTGAAGAAGCCTTCTTTCCTTTTTTCACGTTATTGTAATTTGACTTCAATTAGTTGAATAGGTTTGTGTTTCTTTTTTAAAATTTTATTTTTATAAAAGAGATTTCGTCGGCCTTCAACGTTTTCATTAAGTTGAGCAAAATTTCACTTAGCTAGTTATTAAATTAATTATTTAACGTGAATAGCTTTAGTTTAATAAATAAAAGTGAAAAAACTATTTTTGTAAGTGTTGTTATGTTATGTTGAAGTTATTTTTTAAAAGAAATTAAATTGATCGAATATTGGATTTCGTTTTATACATAAATTGAATTTTCTTGTTCCAAAACACAGAGAGGATGTTATCTTTTAGTATTGGCTCAAAAAACTCAATAGTAAGCATTTTGTTAAAGAAAACAGAAATTAACTTTAAAGTGGAATTCATTTATATTATTAAATAAGATTAGATGATTAGAATAGTTTTTTGTAAGAGATACAAATAAATTTCATATCTTTAAACATATTTTCAATTGAAATTTAATCTTCGTTAAACATGGATCTATTTTCTTATTTAATAGGTAAATTGAATCGAGATTTTTGTTGGAAAACATTTGTTTATCTTTCGGTATTGATCCGAAATATTAATTTATAAAGACATCTACAAGGTGTTCCAGAAAGGTCTTTTATGTATCCAAAAATGCATACTTATTTACATACCTACAGCGATTATGATACGATAGGCTTATGCAGTGACTTGACTTCATCATATGTCATCTCGGAATGAAAGCACTTTTGGGCCCATGTTTATATGGGTTGTCTGCTTTGTTTTGATACGTGGCATCTGTAGTTAAAATTTGAGACCTTTCAGAAACACCCTATTTAGTACATACAAA
>JAQIWH010002744.1:0-22952 GCA_034695005.1 Cryptops parisi | reverse complement strand
TACAAAACATTCCTTTATACAGCAAAATCATATACTGGGTCCGGACGGTATTGGATGCTATAAAAAATTCCGGGTAGACGGAGGGTTAATGATATAAAACTGTTTTTTTATATTTATTCAAATACACTTAAAAAATTTACTTTAGACTAAGGTAGGTAGGTTTTTTTCTTTAAGGTATTTAGTTTTTTTACGTGGAAAACGACTGGCCATACGGCTGTATCATTTGGCCCTCAGACTTTATTGAATCGGAAATAGTGCAGGAATGGTGATGATGTGAGGTTGATGAAGATGGAACAGGGTTTTACGAATCTGGAGGAAACTGAGAACCCTGAGAAAACCTGCCCCCATGGTGTGCGATCCTATTTAGGCTAAACGCTAAACTTCCAACTCTATAAACTTAGGCCTAAGTTCACCTAAGTTATAGGATTGCATCGACTGCTGTAAGCTATGTGATATTGCAGTCATATGAATTTCAAAAGAACAGGAATGATGATGACGTTGGGATGAATATGATGAAGTTTGGGGTTGTGGGGGGCTGTAAACGTATTTCCTGGCTGGGTTAGCGTAACCCAAGTTAGCGATTGATGTTCTAGTATATTTTATATATTTTTGTAAGTGCAGTACAGTACATTTCATGCCTTATTTCGTTTGTTCAATTAGTGACAATTACTGTATATGTACTACTGATGTGTGTTCATGTGTTCTGCATAAGCTTGTGTGTGAAGTGCATTGTTCATTTCTTGTTTGAGTTTTGACCTTGTCAATCTTCTTCGATCTTAGCTTATTATCCTAATGAATCAATCTTCCATAGGCATGATGAATTTCGTAAATGATGATGAAATGTTTTTTCAAAGTAATCGAAAACCTCTGGTAACTTAAATATTTTAAAACATTTGCAGAATGACTATAATGAGTAGAAAAAATAATAAACTAAAAAATCGAGGTCAGACTTTTGTATGTATATTCTGCAAAACAATTTCTTTTTTAAATGTGTAATTAGCTTGTCTTCAATTCTCGTTTCCTTGAAAATATACCAAGTGTTGAAACAAATAATTTTTATTTTCAAGTTGAATGGTTCGGTGATGTAGACGAGTAGTCATGCAGTTGATAGATTGTTCGTGAGCATGTCACTGTTCACAAGAATCCTCTTGTTTCATTATATATTTACGAGAGTCAAAAAACATACAGTGAACAACCTTCTATCATCTCCAAAATTGATCAGTTTCTTAGATTTTCTTTTTTTTTAAAGCGATATTTAGTTTTAAATATTGCTTTTTAAAGTGTACTCATTGTTTGCATCATGATGCTGAGGTAATTTAAGGTGTTTTTAGTGCTTACGGAAATACCCCATGACTCACCATTTCTTAAGATGACTATATTGTACACCAATGTAATGGACAAAGATCAAGGATAATGACTGACATCAATTTTTTTGTTTTTTCGAAATGTGAAATTACATGTTATGAAATGTATGTTGTAAAATAGCATGATTAGAATCTACCACCACATACCTACCTCTATTGACAATGCATTAAAATAACATGCTCTAGGAGTTTTCTGTCGTTTTGTAGATGAAAAGTTTAGTTAAACATCCCAATGTTTTAAAGGTCATGAACATTTTATGGTGGTGTGGTAAACAAACTTCAGCATTTGTTTCCCTACACGTTTTTTCTCCATTTTATTACCAAAATGAAAGGAGTGTACAATCATTACATTCCACCTTATCTGCAGAAGTTACAGTAAGTTCATGGTTATCAAAACGGTTGTTAGGAAGAAGACTCAAAGGTTCAATCTGAAATGAGGACTTTCAGGAAAATAAAAACTGCATAACATTTCTTGCTTATTTACACATTCACTTGTAGCGTGTTAATATAATGTATTTTACAATACAATAAACTTTCTTGCCAAGTGACAACCAGCTACTTGACTGTACCAATTTTTTGGTGAAGATATTGTCTATTGAGAAAGTAGCGCCATCTAGTAAAGTAAGATGTAAACTATTGCCGGCTGATAATGTATTTCAAATAGTATTGTTTAGCATTTGTCGTTTTAATAAATTCCTGAAATAAACAAAAATCCTATAATAAACAAAAACTACAAACTGTACAGTACATGTATGCCCTACTATAACTGTGTAAGTATAGACGTGTGGTTCGGGACTAGACTGCAAGCGAAAACCAGCTTAAAGTGAAGCAAAGCTTTCTTACTTGTCAGTGCATTTGAAAGCTCCAAAACTTTTGCATTTGTAGTTATTATTAGCCTAAGTGCACAATAACCCTAGACTAATAAAAACGCTGAAAAAGTAAAATCAATTGATAAAGAACTTGTAGCAAATACATTGATAACGAGCTTAAAGTGCTGTCACAGATAAATTTTGTATTTCTTAGCAAATATATGAGTATTCATATAAAAAATCTATTTGTACCATGTTTCATAGTGCCATATGATTTGCCATCTGGTGTTTGAATTCTGATAATTTGTCAACCTGTCATTAGCTCGAAAATACGAGCTATCGAGCCATTCGATAAAGTAGTGTATAGAAATATATTATGGAAAATAGAGCAGTGCAAAAAATTGTAGCAGGTTGTAATTGAGTGAAGTTTCTCAAAAATACCTAAAAACATATGCATGTATAACCTATGTTTGTGAACATTGTATTTTACTCTGAAAAATATGACCCTAATAGTTGAACATAATTTTTTATATATATCTTTTTTTTTTTGCAGGTTTTACAAATTTTTTACCCATTTTCCATTCAACTCCATCCAGATATTTTCCCTGGTCAAGATCCCAAAGATTGCCAACGTGATTTGAAGAAAAATGCGTAAGTAGACAAGACATTTTATCATGTTTTGGATTATGTTATTTTGCACAAGCTGTCAAGTTTTGAATTACTGTGTTATTTTTTGTAAAAACTTTTTTATATCTATAGCAGTATCAGAGTGAACATTGGTACCATTTGCTTTATTTTTAATTTCAGAGCGTTGAGGGCCAAATGTAACAATGCAGAATTTCCTGATTTGTATGGACATTACCGGGAAGCCAAATTCACGCAAACTAAACACCACTGGTGGTGGAAGGTTAGCAATTTATCTTAACTGTCGAAACTAAGATTTCAATTTAAGAAGCTGAGTTCTATGACAGTGAGTAAGAAATTGTTGGTAATAACTATTGAATTGTGAGATTTGTTATAGTAAACGTTGGTGAACCATGAGTTGCCTGTATATTTTTTATTTGTTGACTGTGTTTCATTGAGGATGATTTCTGTCTCGCTCTCATATGTTCAGTGATGTTTATTGTACGATTCGACGTCTTATAATAGTTTGGTTGAATTTATTCAGATCAATCATGTTTTTGATGGTTTACGGGTCACTCGCAACCACACCGGGTTGGTTGTTTTCCTGGAGGAGGATCACTACGTAGTCGAAGATTTCTTGTGGTCACTTCGCCTAATGGAAAAAGCTCAGAAGAAAGAAGCCAAAAGTGCCAATATTCTTTGTCTTGGTTCTTATATGAAAATTGTTAATTTCATGACCGATTCCAACAAGGTTTGTATTTGTATGTTCATTAGTTAGATATCTTAAGTCTCGTAGATTTTCTCCAATTTAGCTAACCGTCAATGTATTTTGTTTTCTTGTAGGCTGAAGTTTGGCAATGGATCTCTAGTAAGCATAACATGGGAATGGCGTTTACAGTGTCTACTTGGGTAGATCTGAAACGCTGTGCGGAGGTAATAATTATTTTGCAAATTTGTTATAATTATTGAAAATGGTGTATGGTAGAATTTATTTATTTATTTGCTATGTGTTTGTTTAGAAATTTTGTTTTTTCGACGACTACAACTGGGATTGGTCGCTTCAGTTTATTAGTGCCAGCTGTATGAAACAGAAGATGACGGTGTTACTCATGAAGGCTCCTCGTGTCTTTCACATAGGCGAATGGTAAATATGGTTTTATTTTAAATATAGTTAATTTGGTTGAATTAAGTTTGAATTTATTTAAATACATTAACATGGCACGCTCTTCCTCAAGAGCTGTTAAATTGCAGCGAAAAAGAGAACAGTTATGATTATAACTTCTGATTAGCTTTGCACATACAGTATTGGAACACAAAATAGTTAATGGGGTTGATTGGATTTGAGTTGCTGAAATCACATGTTAATAAGATTTACTGTGGTAGGTGAGTAATTTTACGATAGTACAAATGCATCAGTCCACAAAACCAAGCAGTTAGTCGGTTTACGTTAATCAATGAATTTCTAGGTGGTGTAGCAAGTTTTTGTTTTTTTAAAAGGTTACTGGCGTAGCTAAAATTACTCAGATTGATTGGTTTGGCATTTTATTTTTTTGGATCAGGTTCCTTAAACAAATATTTCTTTTTCAACTGTTCATTTTCCAGTGATTGGTTTTTTTATTCCATAACTAAAAAAAAGCTTTTGTACGTAATATTCAGATACCGAGTAATATGTAATTTGTTGCTGATTATTACTCAATACAATTACATTACAGGTCTTCTTCATTTAACGTGATAGCAGCATATGTCAAAAAAAATTTGTTTGAATTCAATATATCTATAGTATGCATTAGATCTTTTTGGGGGGGCTTTTAAACAAACATAACTTTTGTGTGTGTTTGAATCTTCATTGTTTTTTTTTTTTGGGGGTTGATCACAAAAGACACCGTGTTAATTGAAGACTGTTTGTCAGTTGATGAATGCATTGTACAGCTATGTTCCACTTAGCACTGTTCGTTCATGGAAGCTCCACTAAATGATAATTGATTTTCATCCTAAGAATTACTTGAAATTGAATCAATTCGTTGCCAAAGTCTAGAAAGCTGTAACGCGTAGTAAATAGTGATCTTTACAACAGTAAAACTGGATAGTCAACAGCATTTATTAGCTACAAATAATTATCAAACATATTGCACAAATAGAAAAATTGTACATAAAATAAATATAAAAAGATGTACAAGATTATAGTAGACTATGCTGACCATAGCGAAAAAACATATGGTTCAGAGAATTTTAGGTACATTTACTGTTCAGAAAATTTAACCCTCATTAGCGTAAGATTGGATTTTTTTGAGTGTATAACAGCCATTTGGCATAAAATCAAAACAGCATTACTTCAAAAAAAGCACTATTCGAACATCATATGACCATTGGATTGCTTTATAACAAAAGGACCACACACAACGCGCTTTATGTGAGGAAGACCTGTTTTGTATACAGGATGTTTCTAAAAGTTTGTCAGATTTTAACCACCGATGTTGCGCATCAAAACAAACCAAGAAAAGTTCATATAAACACGGGTCTGAAAATGTATATTTATTTGCATACCTACAAGTACAGTGGGTATGCAGCAAGTGAAAACAGGCCTATGGATTTAAATGACTTTCACCCTGTGCTATTCTGGAAGGGAAGCATTTTTCGTATCCATGTTTTTATAGGGACTCTTTGCTTGTTTTGATGCATAAAACATCTGTGGTTAACATTTGATGGCCTCTTCGGAACGCCCTGTGTATGTACATTTGAAATGGGGTGGTTGACTGATGTTTGTTCGCATTTAGTGGTGTCCACCACAAGAAGAAAGATTGCAACAGCAATGGTGAACTAAACAAGGTGACTCGGTTCCTCACCACTGCAAAGCGTCACTTGTTCCCCAGACGCCTTATGATAACTCATTCCACCAAACGCATGAGCAAAATTCCCAAAGGGAACGGTGGATGGGGCGACATCCGCGACCGCCAACTGTGCATGTGGCATTCCAACATTACGGACATCAGATAATGATAAGCTCGCCACGCTCTCCTGAGGATCCTGTTGGTGTGATGGGCATCTACACGGATAGGAAATTTCAGCTGGCGTGGATAAGGTTCCATATTTTTCTCTCTCCTCGAACCAAAATGCAAGGTGCCAAAGTGGATATTGTTCATTTCAAGAAATTTAGCAAAAAAACTGATGTTTCATTGACGGAAATTTTTTGTTTTTCCGCGTTACTCGTATCGGTCTTGCTCGTAATAATGTGGCGAAGCATTTATTGGAGGGAAAAAAAAATATTTTTGGACATATGATGTAATTCGCAAATAGCCACAAAAAAAAATAATGTCAAAGAATAATTAAGACATAATGTCAGTTTGTTTTTTTCTCAGATTGATTGAAATGAACACTAGCACTAGAAGTGGTAAACCTTTTGTTTTTTTACTCATCAATGTGACAAAAACCTTTCGATTCCTGCAGTACAGGCATGATCTCTTTTGCCTATCGATCCAATGGATCACATTAGGTATTCACTCGTTTTTTAAGTATCTAGGTTTTACTAGTTCAATACTCCGATGTTTCGAGCTGAATGCTTGATGTGGACGTTCTATGTGGTGAAAAAACAAAAAAATGGTATTACATACCGGTAACCTTTACTCAGCGGTATATGATGGAGCATTCTCATAGTGGGAGTGTGACATTAGATGATATTTGTTAATTACAACGATGCTGAAAAAAATTTTTTAACTTCATTTCTATGTGTGGTTGCATGCTTGGGTGTAAATTTTTGCAGTTCGATGTTCTAATGTGAAATGTGATTTGAACAAACAAACAAACAAATTTTTTTTTTCTAGATTATTATATTTATAAAAAAAAAAAAACATGTGTCCATATGCAGGGTTTCTATTTTTCCTTCTAAATGACACAAAAGGGGGAAAAAATACAATTACAAAAAACGCAAAAGAAAGAATCATGCCCTCTTCCTTTCCATGTCTCACCCTATATAATCAAGAATGGTGCCTTTGAATACATGTCAAAAATATTATTACATGGAACTACTTATTATTATTATCATCAATTTTTTTTTTCCATTTGCGTTAGGTGTGCATTATTTTTGAAGTGCTGTAAGTTGGTTTTTTGTGTTAGTCAAAGGACGGTTGGTGAAGATGAAATGTTGACAAATTAAAAGAACATGATTATTGGATTACACGAATATGGAGTGTGAGATCAAACTGACAATGTTTGTTTATATATTGAGATTCCTTGATCAATCTAGTCTTAAAATTAGTATATTTTTTTTTTTTAATTTTTCCTGTAAACTTGTTTGTTTGGTACTATACGCTTGAACCTTTTTAATCCGACGACTGAAAGAGACGTACGTTTAGCTGAATTTAATTTGCATTACGGCAATTCTCCGCTTAGCGCTGTTGATTTGTTTTTTAAAGTGCTAAAAAGAAAATTGAGATTTTATAAGAATTAATAAAAATCAAATTTATACTTGTTCCGAGTCCAGAAAGCTGTATCAAATTATGATTAAGAAAAATTAACAATATTTATGAACTAGAAGGACCTAGTTTTAAAGGGTGCTAAATAACATTTTTGTCAAGAATAACAAAAACATTTTTAAATGTTAAGTGAAATTCTATCATCTTGACACACAATTTTCAGCAAAACAAAACAATATGTGCAAAGATGCTTGTGCAAGAAGCTCATAAACATCAATGCAAGTTCGGATCTTTAAATGCGATTTTCCTCAAAATTGTAAAACTGTTGCTTGTCACCCTTTTACACTAGGCCCTTCAATTATCAAACATACCGAAATCTGTATGAACTATACTTATAAAAATTAATGCATTGCTTAGTCTATGCAGATTCAGCCAAAAATGTATGTTTACAATCCAGGAAGTTTAGCTTAAGATCAAATCCTTTACAATTTTTTTGAAGCATGTAACGGCCAATTGGCATAAAACAAAAAAACAGCGTTATGTCCGAAAAGCTCTCGAATCGAACAACATAAAACAAGGAGTTGCTTATGCTGTATTAAACTACTACCACCCTTGACATTTTCTACTTAAAGTACATGACTTTGTTCACTGTGGATGTATTGTTTTGTTAAATGCTGTTATTCTTTATACAACTGCGGCATTTGAGTTAATTGTTAACATGCGAAGCAAATAACGTTTGGTTTTATTTTTTGTTTTTTACCAAATTTGTTGATCATGAATGTTTTTTCTGGGTTTTTTAGACGTGTTGATAAACATAGCTGAACTGTAGAGTGACTTGGAATTAAGGAGGTTCAAGTGTATGTAACAATTCTCAGATTTATGATATACCTATTTTAAGTGGTATGACAACTTAAACTTATTTTAAGTGGCATGACAACTTAAAGACGTTTGATTTGCAATAATGTAGAATTTGAACCCTTTCAATCAATGCAAACCATTCCACGAGTGGTAGAACCACACCATAGACTAAAGAGTTATTAGTCTATAGCTTAAGTGTACATTTCAGTGATGAGAAACAAATAACTTTTGCCGAGTTTTGTCTCGGTTTTGCAAAACTCGCAAATGAATTGAAATGACCCGACCTGCTTATTGGAAATATCTTGTTTTCTTTGTGGATGTCATTTGACAATCTACAAAACAAGTTGCCTACTATGGTAGGCCTATACAATAAACCCTCAATTCAATACAGGGGAGAGGATGACTTTAATCGGCGATTGTTCCTAGGAACATCTTAATAATAATAAATACAAATTTTCATAGTATATATATAAGCTTAAATGGTAATAGTTAAACAAACTGGCAGGACGTCATATTGGTATTGATTAGAAGAAACTGGTAAAACAAACGTTTGCTAAGACGATACTAACTCATGTGTTCTTAGGTTCCACTAATTTCCGATTCACTGTTTCCGAAACACTTTGAATCGAGGGTTTATTGTAATTAGCATCTGCACTCTCATGTTCATGTAAATCCTTGGATTTTGATATCATCAGTACAGTAATATTTTTTTACGAACAAAGTTTGCAGTCGAGTAATTTGATCTTTGTTTCTTGTTATACTTAAAAAAACAAAACAAAATAAGAGGAGCAATGCAGTGGTTTGATTTTTGTTTACTTGCAGCGACTCTTATAATTTGAACTGCCAAATATGAATCACAAGTGCCAAAGTGTTCATGCAAAAATCATGTCGCATGCTCATCCTTCACCGTCTGATATTAACAACAGATGGCATTTTGAAAAGTCAAAAACATGCCAATCATTTTTTTGCCATTTTTCTTTTTTACGAGGCATATCTTGACGACAAGAAAATAATCATTTCCAGATAATCAAGTCAAAAAAGTAGCGTGTAATAGTTCTGTGTAAAATTAGGGTAAGTGTCGTATAGCTAGTGCAAAAGAAAAAATACTTTGTTTTGTTTTTTTTAACCCAAATAAGTGTTTGTCGTATGTGTCTCTTTTTCATTTTTTTAAATATGAGTTTTGTGAATGCTCATCTGATGTACTAATTTATGAATTGCGAACTCATTTGCTTCATTGGATGAGCAAAAGTTGGTAATAGCTTCGTTTCGGATAGAGGTGATTTTGGACAGTAGATGTTGCTTATAAGCTTTGTACATATTGTAGTTTAACAGCGGCAACGTTGAGGTTCTTTGCGACGTGCGTGTCGACAGAGATGGGTTTTTTCGAATAGCCACTTACAGTCGAGCTTCCTATAACGAGCTGTCGAGGTGAAATTGTATTTCATACAACGAACAAAACTCCGACAACAAGCACCGTTCAGTGCTACAGAGAAGTTGGTTGGCTATCGAACGACAACTCTTTTAGTGATTTTCCGTGCACGGTTTTTCTCAACCAGTGGGGGTTCCCGTAAAAGAAAATTAGTGCAATAACGAACAATAATAACCTCCCCCCAAAGTCAGTGAAAGATGCGAGAAAATTAGGCCATACTGTTGAAATTAAAAGAAAAATTCTAAGAAAATACCTGACTAGAATGAATACAATTGAACTTTGTAATTTCGTGTGGGTTCCCCCCCCCCCAAGTCCATTATGTGACCTAAATTTAAAAACATTTTATTATATCGTAGAAAACGTGTCAAAAGCTAAGACTGGTTGCACGAATTAGGCATTTTTTATAAGGAAGAATGCTGTTCATAAAACATAGGCGTGCGTACGGGGGTGCAGCTGCACACACTAATGTCAAAAAGTATCGTAATATCAAAATAATATCGTACTACTATTGTAACTTTTATTTTTGTTATTTTTGTATAATCTCGTATCTTAACCTTAGAACTATCAAAGCTTCTCTACATCCTCAATAAACTACTTTTGGAGTGGTCTGTTAACCGGTTAAAATATTTGATATTAAATATATCAATACAAAAAATGTTGAAAAATATGAAAACATCGACAGTTTTAAGTATTGGTACTTCGGTATGCTTACAAAACACGCTGTGCACGCCTATGTCATACAACAAGATTTTCCTATAACAAGGATCGGGCCTGCACCAAACCTCATTGTACGAGGCTCGACTGTATTTACATTAAACGCTATATCTTAACAGTGGAGTTTTTTATTATATAATATGGAAAATGCATTATATAAAACCCTTTTTTCTTTAACTTTTGGTGTTTTATACTCTTTTCATTACGAACATTGCAATCGGTGCAACGTCGTTAGAAAATATTTCCTTACACGTAGAACCGATAACTTTTCTGTCGTTACGTTTCATTGACCAAATGACCTGATATTTTGCGACTCCCAAATGTTTTACTGTAGAAAGGGAAAAAAAAAAAGAGAGACCTATTTTTGTAGTTGCAGTTTTACGTCCACGAGGAATTTGCATGATAATCAAGTCCATTCGTTGTAAGCAGCAGCTACTGTTCTGAAATTTTATTTTTGTGATGTGATAATACAATTTGTGGTTAGTTATTTTTTATTTTTAATTTTCACTGTACAGTTATTATTAATTACAGTAATGCAATATAAAACAAATGAGTTTTGTATATTAACTAAACAAGAAAAATCCTAGCCTCAGGAAGCTTGTCAATTTATCTTCCCATAACCGGCACCCACCTTTGAATCGAGTTCGCCTCGATCGAGCCCCCGCTTTTGCATTTTAATTTGTGCGATCGATGTCTAGGTTTTCAACTGTAAAAAAAAAAACAAAAACAAAAACTTAACACGTGTACATAGAGAAACTAGTTTTATTCTAAATTGACTTTGAAAAGTTTCATGTTATGGTTTATCTTAGAATTGTCATCAGAGACGATGATAGTACAGAGTGAACGATGAGAACAGTTAATACACTGTTTGGCTAGAATGTTTTGTTCTTTTTTTTTTATACCAGGTTACATAAGAATTTAAAACATACGGTAATTTACAATGAGTTGGAAAGTGTTTCAACAGCAACGTCCGGAATGTATACCAATGAAATATTCCAAATAACTCTTTTTTGCTTATTTTTTCTTCATGAAGGAGAGACATTAAACAATGTACAAAAAAATTTGTAAATGATTTAATAAATAACTTGCTGGTTTAATTTTTTTTGTTTTTGTACATAATTACAGGAAGGAAAAAAAATAATAATACACACAAGCTGCCACGTTCTGGCAAATGTGGTTGCATTAAGTCAAGATTGTTCACCAACATAATAACTATGTACAATGGTTAAAGAAAACAAAAAATAAGATTAAGCAAAAATAATCAACAATCCTGAAAGTATATCCATTAATAAGCATTGAAATCATCAAAACTGGTTTTACGATTGTAAACAAATGGGTTGCGGAACTACAAATTTTGAACTGACAACCCTTCGTTGTAGTCAACTTTGCCACGGCAAATTTAAAACTCGCACCGTCGAACCAAACGAACAAAATTTTTTGTGGGATGAAATAATTACACGGTAATAATTTTCTTTCCATTTTCACATGGAATTGAAATAAGTGCTGAGCAGTTTCTGGTGATAACGGATGCTGAAAACTTGTTGCATATTTATGATATCTGAAAAAGTGGAAGTTTGTTTATGCTGAAATTTTATGTTACCAAAAATAAAATAAAATGGGCGATGTTAATTTGTGTTTTCACTTATTGAAACATGTCTAATGAAACTGGCAGTAAAAGTTGAAAAAACCAACTTTTCGAACACGATGTATGTACTAAATGCTACTACTCGGTCACTATGAACGTATCTGAAGATTGTATGAATCGTTGCGGTTTCAGAATGAAAAGCATTTTATATCGAAACTAGAAAGAAAAAAATAGTATGTAATTTTACGACAGACAAATTTATCATAAATGGCGAGGAAATAAGTGCAACATCTAATTACGTAATATTTAATATGTTTTACACTTCAAAATATTTCAGTATGGACTTTTTATTTTTTATCACCAGAAATTACCCATCCAGAACATTCCAATTGCCGAAAAAATTTAAACCAACACTAGTTTCCAAGCATCACTTCTCCTTTTTTTTTTTCCTGGAACATGCACGGATAAAAATATATGATTCTTGATTACAACCTAACCATTAATCATTTCTATCAAAGTGTTCTATGTTCGCCCACATTTTTCCCCTTTGTAAAATGGAAACGTCTAAACCAATTCTAATATGATTTTCATGCACATGAAAATTGCATTGCGAAGGGAAAAAGTGATGCACGAGGACTGAAGAAACTGGAATCAACGACCTTCATTTCTAGCTGGAGAACTCTCAGAATTCATTGTCTCGTTCTTTCAGTCGTCGTCCGAATCGCCATCACTCGAATAACCACTTGCATTAAGCGTTGTGGGTGACCTGTGACTAGGGGGTGGAAGTACGTTCATTCGGCGATAATGGTTCAACCATTCTTCAACCAGCTGAGCTACCATCAGCGGTCTTTTTTGCATTTTCTGTTGGGCAACTAGAATTCCTCCTTCGGTGACGCAACAGTCCATCCACTGCCTCATGATGTGCTCTTCGTGGCCAAGCTGCAAAACATCAAACAGATGAGTACATTCTTTTTTATACACTACAAACTATCTAGTCCGCCAAATTAAGTTATCATCCCTACAATTGTTACAAAAGTTTTTAGTTTCGGATGCTAATAACAAGCAAAGTAATCCTAACATCCACAATTTTTTTACTTTTTTGAAGAGTAAGATTTCAATGTTGAATATTACTGAGCCTTTGTTGCTCTGAATTCATTTTTTACGCGAATTTTACTTTAAAGTTGATTTTGGTTCATGACGAACAAGCAAAGTTGTTGCTCATTCTAGATCAAGATCACTTAATCCTTTCATTCCAAATTGCAATTTTTTTTACCATATTTAGTTTCACATTAGCGTTTGGATTGTATGAGTGTCAATACATCGACACCAATTTCTTCACGTGGAGTTCGATCATACTGAGCATTTAATCAAATGCCTAGTAGACCGAATCTATTATTTCAAAGAATCAATCAATTCTTTGAAATAAATTCAAAAATCAAAAAAAAAAAAATGGTTTTTCTTAATAGTTGTTCATAATCTTGTACTGGCCATTGCTAGTCCGAACAATGGAAACGTGACTAACAATTTTTTTTGACGACCAAATGAGACTCGGTTAATCCAAGAAAATTTAACAAGGAGCTCACAAAAAGCCCCCATAACAGTTCACAAAGACCCAGCCACCTTGTTGCATAATATGGTTTGATTGAAATACCTCCAGATGCGTGAGAAAATGAACTGGTAGTAACTTGCCGTCACTGGTCATGAGCGGCAAAAACGTAACTTGGAGATCTTCGCTGGTGTGAATATTAGCACCCGCACCCAAATTGTCACTTGTGTCAGGCTCCATTGGAATTAGAGCCGAGAAGTGCCCTCGTGTGTAGCCTAAGGCAATCGGACTTTTCCAGCAGAAGTTTTGTTCCCATAAGAGAGGCAGATACACACCTACGGCAATGAAACGAATCCGTTAATTTTTGTAGATAAAACTGGGAAGAACGTTAACTTTCCAGAAAGAAAAAGAAATCTCTCTTTACCTTCGAACCTAGCGTATCCAATAGTTTCACCACGAAAGCTTTTGACGTATTTTACACCATAGACTATGATTGGTCGTCGAAGAATATGTGCGAGGGCAAAGACGTGCATTTGTTCGAGGGACGCACCAGGCTGGCTTGCAAGGCTAAGAAGAATAGCCCAGTCTTGTTGCCATTGAGCTTCATCCAACGAAAAATGCATTAAATGTGCTTGCATCGCTTCGGCTTCCTTCCATCTTGGGTAGAACCTGCCCAAGAAAGTAGACAAGACATCAGTTCGAGTACTTTTCCAACATTCACCAAAGCCTGTAAAATTTATGAATCCTTCCTTACGCAGCAGCACATTCACCGAGACTGTCGCTCAGCGCACGGCGTAGAGCATTTTCCTTGTCGAAAACACCCCAGGTGGCTTGGAGGATTGAATCGAGCAAGCAGTCGCCACCGGTTCTATTCCACAGTGGATATAGCCGGCTTCCTAGTCTGTCGGTCAATTCCAAGCTCCAGTTGATGATGGAGGCCTCAACTTCTAGTTCTGCATTTGTACAAATTACATGTAAACTTTCATTTAATGTTTGTGTGTGAATTACTGTTAATTGTAAAATAATAATAATTGCCTTTTTGCACATCTCGATCAAGGAGTTCATCAAAAAGCTGCTCTTGAATGGCTGTTGGAAGATCTTCTATTTCTGAAACAAAAGTGCACATCATCATAAAACGTGTTTTCCACGTTTCCTTCACGAAATTGATAAAACTGATAATAAAACTGATGGCATTAGTTGCACATATTGTTGCCATAGAGGTAAAATTCATTTTCTTGTATTTATTTCTGTAATTTTTTATTATCCATCTATTAAACAAACCATTATTTGCCTAAAATTATTAGACACAAAGAGAAAAAAAAACTACTTAAAATACATTAGAAAAAATTGCAAAAACAGCTCTAACTCGCTCAGTTAACTGTTAATGAATTATACCTCTATAACGATATAAAGAGTTGTTTTTTATATACATTTTTACCTGCTGGGAGGGCAAAAGTTATTAACTCTGTAACAAAAAAACATGGAAAGTCCCCTTTTCGCTGGAGCAAAGCGGCAGAAATGTGGCGCCGAATGTCGGCAGCTAAATCGGGACTTATGTGGGACGGGACTCTTTTCTTGGCAGTTCGTGAGACGTCTGAGGAGAGTAACACTCGTAAAAGATCTTCGCGTTGAAAACGTATAGCTAAATGCACCAACGTATGACCAACGTCGAATGCACTGGGTCGGCCGAGAAGCGAGACTTCGCTCTGAGTCAACTGCCGCGCCGCATCACCACCAGAACTCAGAAAATTTTCAACGGGGTTTGGATCACCGTCAACCACTCCCAGACATGCGTTGAGCCATGGCCAGTCAGCCTCCCGAATGCACTTCCTAATCTGTTTCAAGCGCTTCTCCTGCTCGTAATTATTGGCGGACGCCGAAGCACCAGGGTTGGCCTCGTTCTCGATGGAATTGTACAACCTCGTGGCAGAGCTGCTCGTTAGACGCTTCGTTCCTTGGCCGTTTCCAGCAACGATTAGATTCCCAATGGCTGAGCTGTCGATGGGAGATGTTCGATTATTGTCCAGCAAGAGAATCTTCTGGTCCTCCTTGTCTGGACTTAAGCTCGGACTGATGAGATTCTCGGCCGATTTGGTTTTTGCTGTCATACACAACACGCATTTCTGTGACTTTGGCCAGTTCTCGTAGGTGCAGCTGCTACACGACCATTTCTGCTGGGACATGGAGTAAATGCGGTATCGATCGTTCTGCGTATCTTTGGCCTCTTTGGCTGCTTCGGGCGATCGTGGAGAAATCTTTCTCAACTCCGACACTGAACTACAGTCTGAATTCACATTGATGTGCAGTGGTTGCAACTGTTCTTGCTGCGGCGAACTGACACCGGTCGACGACAACTTGCGCAATACCATGCATTGCGCGCATTTGGATGCTCGTGGCCAGTTCAAGAAAGTGCACGCAGTGCATGACCACTTGTTGAAAGGATTGTTTGCGTCATTGTTGATCAGATTCTGTAGTCCGTTGCCTGATTCCGTGGTGGACACGAGTGGCGCTAGACTGTAGATGTCATTCTCCTGGCGAGGGGCTTCTTCAGCAATCAGTTGCGGTGGCTTTGGACCACGACACAAAGTGCACTTTGTGGCTGATGGCCAATTTTCGAACGTACAGTATTCGCAGGCCCATTTTTTATTGTCACTCATGGCGAAAGGCCTTTACTGTATCCTTACCATGTGGACTTCTGACTCCATATGGATGGATTCAGAAACCTGGAACAATCAAACAACAAGGGAGAAATTAGGAGTTGTTTCGAGTGCAAAAAAAAAATAAAATCAACAAAAGATTAACATGTTGCAAAACACGAGACGTTCAAAGTGCATATCAATGCGTTTGTAGTAGTAGCTCAAGAATTCATACTACGTTCACAATTGGATATATGATCCAATGCTGATTTCCAAGTGTCTGTCAAGTATCACTGTCGATATTATTAATTTAGGCAACCAAGCAGAAAGATGTTGTGAAATGTGTTATACTTTAAAGTACAGTACCCTTGCGCATTTGATGAACGTTGAAGGTTTTTTCAATCATTAAACTGTCAACCAACCAAAACAGCTTCAGTTAGCTTTGGAAGATTTTATAGTTGTACCAACCAATAATAACTGTTAGTTATGTCCGTTAATATTAATTTAAGTAACATATTAAAATTCACGTCTAGCAAATACAGCAAATACTTATTGGTGTTAGCAGCGATTTAATCCCTTGAAAGTTTCATTCCAAAATTTTTATGGTTTTTAAGAGGTGTTGAATTTTATTGTTTTTTTCAATGAATTTCAGACGAAAAAAAACACAACCAAACACCAACAATATAATTATGTACATAAAATTAAACAACAACTAAATCGCTAGTTGGTTATGGCACAAATCAATGACCATTATCAATGACAGATTATCTGTTACTAATAAACAGCCTGAAGTAACATACTGTGTTTTTTGACTTTATTTTAGAATGTATTTGATAGATGATCTAATAGTTGGGCGAGGAGGCGAACCCTATGAAAATACCCAGTTAATGAAATGAAATTGCAGCACTATCTGCAATGTACATGTATGTACACATAATGCAGTTAGTGTTTATGACCAATGATTTTAATTTTGGAAAAATTCGAAACACGGAAAAACTGTAAATAGTGTATGAAAAAGAATCACCAATCAAATGAAAAAAAAAGGAACAACCAAACAACAACAAGGTGTCCTTTTGGAAATTGGTAACAAGGTCAAACCGAATAACTTGAATGGAAACCTCCTGTTTATTTTTATTTTCTTCATGCATTTCTTTCAACGAACGTCAACAAAAATATCTCGCATGAATTAATGCAGTTGAAAACGGATATTAATCAGGTTATTTTTTTGTTGAAGAAATGAGATGTGAGAAACAAAACAACACACACACACCAAAAAGTTCATTAGAAAGGCGCTAATCCGAGACGTTAATGACTTGCACAACAACATTCATGGAACGATTAGTTAAGGTTACCACGAATGTGAATCAACACTAACTACTAGTGTGGTAAGTTAATCTCGTCGCGTAAGTTTAGCATTGCACTTATTTGTTGTTGTTGTTGTGTGTGTGTGTTTTTTTAACCATTTACAATTAAGGATGATTATGTAAATAAAATTGAGTGGTGATTTACCATGAATGGGATGACTAACCAGCTCATCGATATATGAGAAAGGTTTGCAAGCACTGGTTTCTCTCGTGCATGGAATTCGAGGATGAGGACGATGAAGGCAATGCAAAACAAATGTAACGTAAACACTCGGGGTTGTTTTCTGTGTTTACCTTCATCCATTAACCTACAACGTCCATCTTGAACGATCCGAAAACAACCAGTGACGTCACGAGGCATTTAAATAAAAACAAAATGCCGCAGTTGGAAGGAAGCTTTCAAGTTTCGTGTTCTCAACTTTAAAAAAAAAAATGTTGAATACCAAATGTTGAAAGTTTTATAAGATTTATAATGAAAAGCGGAAGTAGTAATTTAGAGAAAAAAATTAGAAGTGGTGATTTTTGTTTGTATTTTAATTATTATGATAATAATAAATAATAATTTTTTGTATAAAATATCTTTTTTTTATTCTATAAATGTTTGCAAAATAAAATTATTTTGTTTGTTCTAAAATATTATATATATGTATATTTTGTACATGTATATTGCTTAACTGTTTTATTTTTCTTATTCTCAGTAAACGAAAAAGTACCTTACGGAACGATGTTTTTGTTTTTCTTAATTTTGATTTATTATTTTTAGAAAGTAATGAATTTGATTATATTTTTTTAATATAAAAATAATTTGGAATATTATTGCAATTAATATTTTTTTTTATAACCACTAAACTGCAGAAAAGCTACATAAAAGCAATAAAACACTTTTTATTGTTTATCAAAGTACTGTATTTAAATATTAAAAAATATGAATATTTTTTTCAAATTTTATTAAAATTTTAGATAAAAGTACAATATAAATAATAAGGTTTACAAACTTAATATAATTTTCATCGATTAAAAAACATTAAGAAACATTTAAGAAAAAGGCGGGAAACACCATGGCAACAGCTCAACCAATCAGATGAGAGGGTTGACTCGACTGCGAGATAAAGCGAATCAAAAACGTCGTGCTCGTCGTGGTGAGTCCGAGTCTTCTGGTGAGTCCTTGTCCTTGAAAAGTCCTAAAGAAGCGGGTAAGACATTTGTGAAATTTCAAAGCGCAAACGTGACAGTTTTGAGGTATAAACGGTGCGTATTTAATATCTGAATGGGTATCACAAGGTGTGTGTTATTAGTTGCTCGGAATTCACTTTTACGTGGTGTATCATCGCCTGCTGCTCGTTTGTTATCAACCAAGGCCGAGATGGAACAACATGGAGTTGTCCCTGATGTAATCGCCAAGGCACCTGCCGGTGTTTTAAAGGTAATATTAGCTGATAATATTGATAAACATAAACCGTTTTTTTTAATGAAGCTTAAATTCAGCTACGTTAAACTCATGGGTTATTATTATTTATTTTTTTTACAAACTTCATATGAAGGCTAGAATGCTTGACTCGTAATGCTACATCATCATTGATTTTTTCATAATTCACTCATTGAAGGCTTGCCCGGAATAACGTTGCATGTAACAATTCATAGTTTTGAGTAAATGGCAAATGAAGTACAGTAGCTTCTCTACTAACGAACGAGTTACGTTCCGGACGGTCGTTCGTATCTTGAAATGTTTGTAAGTCGCTAATCAACCATATCAATCATAATTCTGTCTTTGTTTTTATATATTGTTCCAACTGTAGAACGATTCAAAGAGCGTGCTACGTTAACCATTTTCCCCCAGCATTGAGTCTTTCAACAATTCCCACCTTCGTGTCTATTGAGATGGCTTCACTGCCAAGTGCCGACGTTATTACAAACAACTAGGATGCTACCGTTACAGTGTTGCGCAGGCGTTAGTGGCGGCCAGATTCTGTAATAGGCGGAATTGACGTGCAGAACAAAATTTGATGTTGCGAAAAGGGGAATGGGATTAAAACAAACAAAAAATGTATTCATGATTGTGTTTGTTCTTATCTCTAATAGTTCGTAAGTCGAAAGTTCGTTAGTAGAGGAGCGCCTGTACATAGCATATCATTTCTTTTGAACGAGTTTCTAGATAAGAGATAACTGTTAAGTTATAAGCTTATAAAAATGTGTCTAAAAATTTTGGTGAATTATTTTTCAAAAACAGTTTTACAGTAAAAATATAAATTACATATAGTCAGAAAACTTTTTCCCGCTTAAAACACTCACATTTAATCGTTTTTGACACTTTCTGAAACAGTACTAGAAATCCTTTCTCGTGAATGAGTCTACTTGTGCTGTCACGATCTCCTTAACTCTATGACTGTAACCTGGAGTTTCTTTGGACCACAACACAGACAACTTTTTAAAGTTGCTGTTTAAAATATCGCTTTGTTGGTATCTACCTTTTGAGATATCTTTCAAAATACTGTTTTTAGTGTGAATTTATGATTACATAAATAATTTTAAATGATCAGTTACTAATCTGTTGATGTAACAAATTGCAATGTTGATGTACTGTGCAATGAATATTTACTGAAATCCATTGAACGGAGCTTTAGTACATGTTTCAGAAACAGTCTAGTAGTCTTAGCCTACATTTTTTGCTTAGAAAAACAACCCAAACATATTGTCGAAGTTTGTGGGTTTCATGATGGACACCCCTGTATATTTTACACAATGACTCCACAATATTTCAACCTCCAAATTAGAATACTCTACAAACAATTATTGAAACATTTAGTTTTTTTCATGATAGGTGACATAATAATGTTTATAATTCGCAAATTTTATAATTATTTATTCATGTATTGTTGTATTTTGTTTTTCTTGTATTTCGTTATAGTTCAGAAAGTAACAAGAACCACAGAATAATAGGTTAGAGCCTATTATAAAACTATATAGGTTATAGGTGTATTGTTATAGGTTAGGTTAGGTTAAGCCTATTATTCTGTGAACAAGAACATTGAAATAAGTATGTTGTAAACGAAGGCAAGTTTTCTAAGGAGATAAAATGCTAACTGTAATTAATATATTACTACAAAACTTTTTTTTTTGAAAAAATTGGCGACATTTTTTAACTACACTACGTCTATAAAGTTTACAATTACTTGCACGTTGTTGCCATGGTTTTTGTATATTTTGGATTTTGTTCGATGAATAACACTTGCAAATGCAAATTCCATGAGAGTAGCAAACACCATGATCATGCAGAACAACATCCACACATCAATAGCTTTGATTTCACCGGAACGTGGTAGCTGCTTTTGAATGTTACCAAATTGCGTTGTTAATGTGAGGAGTGATGTCAAAGAAAGAGCTGTTCTTGGTGCTGCAGTTTCGATATGCAACCAAAAGGAAATCCATGACAAGATAACAATAAGCGCACTCGGTAGATAGACTATCATGATGTAGTGCGATACTTTTCTTTTGAAAAGAAAAGTCTGTTTCACACAGTCAATCTTGATATTTGCTTAAAAAGAAAAAAGTACGTTAAACGCGTAGGCCTACACAGCATTGATACTAACAATGCAAATTTATTATCATTATCACCAAGCTTTCTAATTTAAGCTGAAAATGAGAACAAGCAGGCGGGTGGTTTTATGTATTAGGAACCATAATACATCACTTCTATTAATTGAATGGCAGAAAACAACCATGCGTTAGTGTTGTCGTTTTTTTCACTTGTCATAAAGGAAAATTTAGTCAACGTATGCAATTATGATTCAATTATCAAGAAACTTCAAATCGACGAAGTGATATGTCAGGGTCGCATAAGACATAGAAGAGATTGATTCTCTTCAGACCACGATTTTTTTAAGTCAAATATTCAGCACAAATATGTTGCGAAACATCACAACTTCAATAGGCTAATTTTTAACTGTCACTACAAAAGTAATGTTTGTCTCAATCCAACACATCGATTCAGTTAGTCTGTTCATTCCAAGAGTTACAAGAAAACCTATCTCGGCTTCCTCTGCTTGTCTGAGTATCTGCTTCAAATGTGCATAACTTGTCGACGTGTTTAACATTTTTGATATGGTCGAAAATTTATTGGCTTGCTGCGGACTTCATAAGCTACACTACACCATGGGATGTAGCATACGATGCTGTAACGATTAATTTGTGATGCAGATGAAAATGTCTCACCATGATGCTTTATATTACATTTTTCCGTTGTCTGATTGTGAACCAAGAGTATATATGTGGGGGGCAATAAAATATTCATGACGTCTGATGGACTGGTCTTCACGTGGAGGTTAACAAATCTACTATTGATGCCTATAGTATCAAGAGCACAAAATATAAGTATCTTTAATTACAGTAAGTAAATAGGTTGAAGACTGCCAAAACTCTTTGCTAGGTTTCACACTGTTTTCCTGGCTTTACATGCACTTAGTAGTAAATAGTAAAAAAACAAACTATAAAGGTTTAATCAAGACATTTTTATAATTAACGTAGGTCACTGGTGTATTTTTTATTACAATATTTTCTTTTTATTCCAACAGCTTTAACAATAAGTACGAGTTTAGGCAGACTGCAACCAATGGTCACTTATTCTATAAGAGAGCAATATGACAATCCCCAAGTCGTATGCTGTTCCATTTGCGATTTTTCGATAAAATAGTGTTTTAATTAATACCAAATGCCGTTCAAATTCATCTTAAGGACCAAGTGCACTAAACGTACACTAAGGCTCAGATTGAGTCTTCACAGCGATTAAAGTTATATTTAAGGTGTTTTATGTTAAGTACAGTACATACAGTAGTATTTCTTTTTTGTTTAACATGTCTAATAATTAAATGTTATTAATTGAAAAGCCTGGTGTAAAAAAGTGTTAGGTAACATTTTTGTCAAACATGACCTATTAAATATTAAACCCTGTACCGTTACGCTCAATAACACATTTAAAAACAATGGATAAAAGAAAAGATTTTCCCACCACTTTTCCTGGCTGGATACAATTTTGATAAAAACCCAACGTTTTGCCTTATGTACTAAAAGGCTTTGAAAACACAAACAAGAACACAAAAGCAAAGTACACTAGCAGCACCGAAAAAAAAGGTTCAATTTGAATTCAATGACCGTTTTTTTGTGCTGTAGGTGTCCTTAGTTTCTGTGTTTTTGTCTGTTTCCCTTGAGAAAACCTTTTAGTACATAAGCAAAACGTTGGGTTTTTATCAAAATTGTACTCAGTTAGTAAATTTGGGGAAGTTTTTTTAAAATTTTTTTTTTTTTATCCGGTATTTTTAATTGACTTCGAAATTAATTTTTAAAAACAAGCATTGTTAAATTTTAAACAATGGGTCGTAGGTATCAAGTCATATTTAGAAAGTTGTAGCCATGACTCCATTTAGTCAGAATCTATCTTTGTTTTATTTATTTCCAACAATCCAACCGAAATAGAAATCTATGCAACAATAGACAGGAAAAGGCTCGCTGCCCCAACAACAACTTTTCTGCAAATCACCTGTGTCATTCAGTGAAGTATTTCAGTTAGTGCGGGGTTAATTTAAATACGAATTTAAAGATGCTTAACAACAGTTGCCATGTT
>JAQIWH010002743.1:0-22955 GCA_034695005.1 Cryptops parisi | reverse complement strand
GGGTTGAAAGTTAAGATAGTAAGTATCACATACCGGTAATTTTTATGGGTGGAATATTACAGTTTGGTAGTTACAAGGTTACATAATATTCTGCTGTTTACTGTTACTAAAGGTACATAAAATAAAGATACGAAAATTGTCGCAGCAATAAACACATACTTGTTCATCCGTGCATGGCAATAACTGGATTTTCGTCCAGATCTATGCCGCGTTACAAGAGGTTTCCACATTGTCTTTGTAACTATCCAATAAAACTTGTTTTCTATCCACTGGGCATCTCACGTTCCTGTATCATTATCTGTTACTTAGTTATGGCCTTTTCAAAGTGTAATCATTTTTTTGAAACATTCTGTATTTTTTATTCAAAGTCCTACTCTTCATAATTTGTTTTGTACACTTTCTTATTTATTGGGTTTGCGTTGATAAGTATGGCTAATTGGTATATAAGTAAGACTACATATAAAAAGTATGGTTAATTGGTGTTTCACTCACCTATGGAGAATATAAGTTTTTCATTGCATAACGCCCTGAACAGGGTCTGCTATTAATTAGTATAGCTATTATAGGGTTTCTCATTTGGGTACCGGTATGCTATTATGTTCTTAACGGAATTTGAAGATCGAAAGCGATGTATTTTTACTATACAAAAAAAAAACAACTTAAAAAACTAGCAAAAACCGTATTGACTTTTACCTTATTGTGAAATTTTTAAATTCTTCGTTTATTTTTTATTTGTACTGCATTTTTAACGATTATGATTATTGGTTTGTGTTATAACAACATTTACGGTTATATTTTAAATCGTTTTTCTGGGTGCCAGATAGCACACCTTTAAGTCATCTGGTGAACTTCCAAAAACATCATATAACTTAAGATTGAAATAATAATTTATTTAAACAGTGTTACATTGACATCGTTGAGTAACGAAGTACTTTAAAACTAGTTTGTGGTTTTGCATCTAGTTGGCATCAGTATTGCTCTGGAAAAAAAAGACCGTCTTTATTAGTTCATTGATGATCACGTTTAGAACTAGTTTTCTTTCAACAAATCGCTATAACTACTATTTGTATATATAAATTTATATAATTAACTTCATTATATTTAAGTAGAGTCTTAGTCATTTAAATGTAAGCTCAGTTTGCACTGGGCTAAATGAAGTAATTAAGTAAACTATAACATGATTGTAAAGTTTCTGTGCAATTTATAAACGTTTACGTAAAATGTACAGGGCCATTAAACTCACATTATACATAATAGAATAGCAATGCAATCCTCAGTGAATAATAGTTCAATGCAATAGTGTTCAATTCAAAGGCTTTTTCGCTACAAGATGACTAAATTGTGCCGTACGTACCAAAAACGAGTTGGGGGAGTGCATTTGCATTTAAACCTCTTGACACATTCGCCTCCCAAAGTATAACCGTGACTTGTGCATATCATGTTACATCCAAAATTGCCACCCATAACACACATCAAATCTGGTTGCCGTGGAGCTGTGAAAAATAATGAAGTACAGTTATCCCTCGTTATCTACGGATTTTTTTAAACGCGGTTTTTGAGTATACGCAGTTTTTAGTTTAGTTTTGTTTGTTTTTGTTTTGAATTAATCAACTTCTTTTAATGTTGGGAATTTATTGAAAACAAATCGCAATTAATACTATTTGAATTTCCCGCCGTTAGCTTGTATTTTACTTTTCTGGATGACGGTATATTTTTTTCCATAGATAATATTTTCACAATTAAGAAGCACAGTATTATCGGATAGACACTCAGTTGTAAGGATTACTTTATTATAATAACATGCGTTTAATTGATTAATCGAGTACTGTGTTCTGAAAGTGCTACAAGAGAATTTCCTAGAAAAGCAAGGATACTTATTGAGCGTACTTCATTATTTCCCCATCACTAATTTTATATTGAACCGATATCATATTGAACCGATATCATATTGAACCGATTATATCAAGTTTTATATTTATATTTTCGTAACAACAGTTTTCTTAACCGGGGACATGACCCCCCGCTATACTGCACTCAAAAGAATAGTTAAACAAACAACCCCCTTAGCTGGTTAAGTCTAAAACTATTTGACAATGAGTAAGGGAAAGCTACTTTTGAAAGGTTTGCATCAATCTGGGTGATGTGATAAATGATATTACGTACTGTATACTTAAGGTTTCTTACTCATGGGTTTCTTTGTCGATGTCCCTTCTGGAGACTTTGGATTGACGTCGACAGCAGCATGAGCTTTCATTAGTCTGCCAACATGAGAATTTCGCTTTTCGATTTCTGCCATGTTATTTTCTCTTCGTGATTTTCTGTCACCGTGAATCTGCTGTTTGTCATTTTTGTCTTGATCTTTATCATCATCGTGGTCTTTAGTTTCATCATCTAAATTTCGTCTTCTGAACGTTACCTTCTTTTGTACCGAACGGCGACCTTGATGAGAATCGCGCTTCATTTCTTCATTCGCTAAATAAAACATTCAATTAAAACTGAACGACGCGAAACGAACACAAAACTACATTTTTTTCTCAATCTAACATCTGAAACTAAACCAAGGTTTTCGACTGGTCTTATTGAATACTTTTTAATAGACACTTCGATGTTTTTTGCAACGAGGAAAAGGTACAATTAAAATAAGGAATTAAAAGGAAAATCAAGAAATTTCAATACCATGACCACATGTACAGTAGAATCCGGTTATTAAAATCACGGATAGTGTTTTCAACCGGCTAATTGTTATCATAATCAGTCAGTCTCAAAAGTATTAGTTTATCCATTAATGCCATCAGCCGGTTATCGTTATCGAAAAGCATCAGTCTTAAAATGACCATTATAACCGGATTCCACTGTATTAGAATGCAGTCTGAAGATCCAGTCTGCAAAATCATGTTTGTATTAAACTGTGCGCTTTTTTTTCTAAACTTCGTACATAGCGTTATTGCTAAATGATTTTTTTAAGAGAAAAAAAGAATAAAATAACTGTGTTTACATAAAGTTGTAGGGTAATCTGATGTCAGTTCTTCAGCTTGGCGGCTATTAAATGCTCTTCCAACGTGCGAATCCCGCTTGTTGAATTTGCCTACAAATCTTCTTTGAAAGTTTTCTTGATGTGCATTTCTTTTTGAATCATTGTCTTTGATGTTTTCAAATGATAAAAAAAAACATCAAATTAACCAGTTTAAAAAAATTCTAAAATTTTAATTTATTTTATAAAAATGTTACTAAAAAAATTGTCACTGTAACAATTTCGATAGAGTATATCCAAACATTTTAAAAATCATTTGTCACACATTTTTGTTATGGGAATTTGAGCAAATTTGTGGACAAGCGTGACGTCAGTTTTTTGCCAACCAGTTTTCATTAATGGGGCAAGATTATGGAGTCACAATTGTCCAAAAGAGCTCGAATAGTTACACTAAAAATTGCGTGTCAGGAGGCCGTGTGATTCTTTTATTGGATTGGTTGGTTTTTACACAAAAAAGTAAAACGCAAAATGTATCTAGTTTAATAATCTTAATTATCTGGATTTACAAGTTTTTTAACCCGAAGTTTACTATTTGAATTCTTAAGCCGATTTACGGTATTATGGATTTTTAGAGTTTCAACTAGCCTACAACATATTTGACTACGATTTTCGATTATCCGGGCACCCACGTTCTTTCATTTATCTCGGATAGTAATCTCTCTTTTGTATCAAGAATAAAAACATCGTTTGTACCTTTTCCGGTTTCTTCTTCTTCTGTTGCATTCGGATTATGAGCAAAGGGTTGCAGAACCATGAAACCTGAAATAATTTACAAGTTTCACAAAATCAGTTATGTTTAAAACAAAAAGTAGAAAAAAAAACTAGTCGGCAAATAATTTTGTTATTAGTGTGTACAGTAGGGGTTTGGTTTTATTTTGTCATCTGTAAACCAAGAGTTTACAGTAAAAACAGCAGAGGTTTCATATTCCCGTGCTTTAGGGGTTAGTTTTTTCAGATGACAAGTATATCGTAACCCCTAACACCTTACGATATATTTTAACCCATTAAAGTTATTACTCGATACTATTCGTTATTCACGATACTACACTTATAGCTGTTACACATGATGAAACTATTCCTGTGCTTTTAATTATAGTACTATATCAAACATTTTTATTTATCATTGATAGATGATGCTACGTAATAAGACTGTGTAATTTTTGTAATATTTTAACATTTTGCGGGGCTAATATCATTTTGCACTAATTTGAGTAAAATAGCTAAATATGGTCTATAAAATACTAGTACAAAAATTTTTTTTGTATTTTGTGACAATATTGATTTTGTAATTTAGTCACTAAATCTCTTACCAAGAATTATAACAATCATTGAAATTTTTGCCATCCTTATAGTCATGATTCAGTCTTGATGTACAATGTATGACTACGCAGCTATGCAGTCTACGAAGTTGCAGTAAGCGATGCACAGTTGCTGCTGTTGAACAACTTTACATGGACAGCAAATTTTGTATAAGAAGCGAATGCTTATTTCTGGAACATGTATTATTCAAATACCTGTGGGGGGTTTATGGCCTAACATAATGGAGTTGACAACAAAAGTGCCATTTGAGTTGACACGTTGTTAACTTAGTTATAATAATATAATAAAAGTTTTATGAATTTGTGTTATGTATCAAATGTCGTTGAATGAGCCGTGGCAGTTTCATAACATTGTGATCCAGTTGTTGGTGGTCTGACAGAAAGGCAATTAAATCTGATATTATCACGAACATCTGGAACATGAATGATCGAACATGAAAGGTTTTTTAACACTAGTTTGTGGATTGTTAGTACAAATGATTAACTCTGTGAAAATACATTTACGAGATTAGCATGAATACGAACGTTATGATGTAACTTACAATAAGGAAATGTGTTATTTTGACGTATTAATAAAAATACCATCTATAGAATCGTGATGATATAGAAGGTACCGCTGTTCATTGTAATCATATCAAAACAGGCTTTAATTGATAACAATAAAGAAACAAGCGCAGTTATGGATCAAGTGCACACTTTTTACATACAATATATTAATGTAGATAGGGCTAACCTAAAAAGTGATAATATCCGATAACATTATCCATGATTACAATAAACTGTGTCTGCTGTAAATTGTTAAATCCAATGTCGTTTTTCTTTTCACATTTAGAGCGTATAATGCAATCTCTTAAAATAAAGGCATATTAACTATATATTTTAGTACATTAGAGTAAATTCTAAATACTGATAAGTTAACTGAATCGCACTCTGATCAAAACTCAAATCAAAACTTATTCATAAATCGGTCTTCTAATTATGCGACTCTCTTAAATCAATAACATTATGCATATATGCATAATACATCTATGTAGTTAATATTTTATTAGAATTTATACGGTAGACCTATACAGTTTCTGTTTACGAGATTTGCGTGGAAAATATAGGACCATCTCTCATTAAGTGAGGACTTCCTGTAGGTGTTCTAAGCTGGTTTGCGAAATGGCCTAAGGTACTTTGTTGTGCTTCATGGTTGTTGGCTTCAGCTCACAAATAAAACGCAAGTACGGTACTGTAATATTCGATATCGTGTAAAAAGTAAACGCACGTTTGTTTGGCCAAAAAATTTAGTATTTTTTATACTCGTGTATCGATACTTTCTTGCATCCTTAGGATGCGGTATTGTACTTCGGCATTAATGTAATCGCACAAGTACAGATTTGAGGTTTTGAACTTCCTCTAACAGCTTGTGTAATCAACAGCTTGTTTATGATTTTTCGGTTTGTACACGTACATCTTAATTGGGTTACACATTAATTGGGTTTCTGCTGACTATATTTTGAACCCAAATTAAAGCATAAATTCCATCTTTTTTCAAAAGTAGTATCGATGTAATAGTCGATTCCATAAAGTAAACCTTATAAAATAGTAATAAAAAAATTACACTTTTACACAAATATATGCGGTAATGTATTTCTCTAAAATCAAAGTAGTTAAAACGATGAAGTTTTTTTCACGATGAGATGCATTTGAATAATGAACGAGATTTTGCGTTGTAAATAAAAACTAGACAGTATTCCTTTGTGAGGTGTTATAATAACAGTTGTGATATAAATTAGCCTGTAGGTGGTATCAGCGAAATAAAGACTTTTTCTAGATAACAACAACAGATAGTAAGCGTGAAAAGTCTCACGTTGTCGTAACAGGAAAGGATCAGGAAATGAAAGTTGGACATGAATTCCATTTGCTCTTTGCTGTCTTCAATCTTTGCTTTCTTCAAAAAAATGAGCTCAAGATTAAAATGGTATTTCACTTTTACAGGCAATGGTAGTCATGTATGTTTTGTTTATTGACAATGAACTGTTCATTTATTTATTTTTTTGAGTAACTTGTCACCTAATGATCAAATTACAAGACTCGTTCAACTTGGAGTTACTTGAGTTAAGGAGTTGTCATATTCAAATATAACTGCAAATAGTCTCCAAGAATCGGTGCACGTTCTATATATAAAATTAACTCTAATTTGCAAGGTACAATATGGTTTTATCTACATATACGGTATGTACATTAAGATGGTTCTTATTTTTAGTTTTGAAAAAAATGGATAGGACACGTTCTGAATTTGTTTCATTGTTGACAAAGAGTAATTTTGGTAAAATTAGGTTAGTTTGAACAATATTTAGGAATCGCTATCAAGATCTAATTAATCGTTTGTTAATGCTGCCTATGTTTCAAACTATGAAAGCAACTTCTAAAAGTCATCTAAAATGGAACAAGATAGGCTGGTACTCCTATTCAAAATAAAACTTTTGTTTTTCCATATTCTATGTGTCAATGTCAATGTTTCCAACTGCGGTAGCAATCTCTAAATTTCATCGGAAAATTACCAAACTGTAGACAAAGTAGTTTTTTAAATATTGGAACAAGACAGGCCGGTGTTTTGACTCAATATTGAAGCTTATGTTTTTCTCCTATTATAAGGACCACCCTAATTTAAATACAATATGTACATATGTTATGTGTACAGTATGAGCAGTGGTGCGCTTTTTTAAACCAAATACTTACTAATGTATAGGATGTATGAAATACACAAAATGAAGAAAATTCAGTAGCGAATGATTTTATACTAAGTATTTGAATCAACAAGTACTGTACATGTACATTACATTTTTTATTCAATGAAATAACTACACACGTTTATGCGATACAACACTAATTATACAATCATAAAGAAAAAAGAAAAAACTTGGTATACTCCATGTTTGATAAATTACTCAGAAACGTGCTGGAAAAAAAAGTAAAAAAGTGGGAATTCACAGTTTTACAGCGTTTTACAGTGAACATGTTTTTCAAGTTTATTTTTCATAAGGGTCATCGTTGCAATGACATTCACCGTTCTCGTCACATTTTCCTCCTGCGAAATGGTTGGTATCTGCACAAGCTTGTGTACACATGACATCTCCCCACTGGCAAATTAGATCTTGAATACAAATAAAGATGTATTAAAATGATAAAATGTAAGTAGATGTATTCATCTTTTGAATCACATTTGCAGCTTTATAGGTGGAAGTTACCTGAAGTAAGACCTTTGAGTTGGAATTTACCGCCAGCCTGACCTGCAGCGTTAGGAGCGGCTTCAACCCACATATTGAGAGTGAGGGCCACTGAAATACAACCAAATAATGATTAGATATTTAGCGATATTGAGTACTTATCTTTTAGCAGAAAAACCGCGTGTGGCGCTAGTGGTTGAGCTGCAGTTTAAGTTAGATAAAATATATAAAAACGTATTATGATTAATGATAAATTATAAAGTGTTTTATTGTTTAACTAATCTAAACAGGTATCTATTATTTATAGACACTACTTTAGGTTAATTAAAGACAACTTTGTCTAATTGCTAGCGCCACAAACGGGCTCTTTGCTAAATTTTCTGTTGAAAAAAAGAGTACCGTACTTATCTAGCTAATTACATTTTATGTGCAGAATTGATTAATAACCGAATTTTAAATTATTAGTGTCGTATTGGACACCGTATACACGTTACAAAAGTTTCACAAATTATCGCGGCTAAGTTAAAGCTTGAACCTTATAAGAGAAAGTACATACCAATCAGAAACAATGCCAAACTGTAACGGGCCATATTAAAATGGTTCGATTAGCAAAAAAGTGGTTGAAAATTGAAGCTGTTATCTGAAAAGACAAAACGATAGAGAAATACATTTGACTGGTTATTACTTATAGCGCAATCTACGTATACCCTATAACATTTTTGACACCGATGACAAATTGTAAAAACAAAATATGGTGTAACGTGTCAAAATTGAAGAAGTTACACTATTGACTTCAAACTTTTAAACTTTTGATGTTTGAGTAATTTTTTTTTGAAGATGAGTAGAATTGTCTTGTACTTACCAAGAATCTCTGACACTGGATGAAGAGCATGTCGCATGGTGGTTTATATACTAGTCGAGGCAGTGTCATTTCGCATGTTTAAGTAGGGGATAAGATGGGGGATAAAGTTCCATAGCCGTTATTTCTGAACATAAATTCCATCGTAGCTTTGATATCTAGTAATCTACTGAGGGTATTCTTCAATTGTAATTACTGTATAAGATACTAGCACAGTTTCCCCCGGCGGTGCGGCGTTGCCCGGGAATATTGCGAAAATATCTCACGTAGTGTTTTTTTTTTATATTCAGTGTTAGTGCTTTAAAACACATGACTATGCGTTATGAAATTGAGATTTACTATCTTAAAAAGTATATTATCAATTTAGAGATTATAATCGTGATAATTATAATTATAATAGAATATTGATAGCAACTTGTTGATATACAGTATGTTTTCAAAAAATCTCTATTGTGTATGTTCACAGAATGAGTAAATAACATGAGTAAATAACGAACGAAACTGTTATTTTAAGATATACAGATTAATTTATAATACAAGTACCCGATTACCCGATTTACGGCGCTCCAATGAAACAGCGTACAACAGTCGATATTTTGTCGAAAAAATCGACATTTTGTAAACCAAAAGTGCTACTACCCACTGCCACAACCTTCACTGACATAGTTAAACCATGGAGTTGTAAGTCACATCCTAATAAATAATTCCATTATTGAACATTTTTCACTTCAACATCATGACAAAGCCTAGTACTAGCTTTTTCATCTAACTCTTCACAATCAACATATGATTTTGGGCTTTTATGTTAAAAAGTTAAAAAAAGGCCATGATTCGCTTTACGGCTGTTATCGATATACAGTGATAAGCTCGCTGCTAATCCGCCGTTATAGTGGGATATACCATTGGTTATGTTGATTTTTGTATTTACTGTTTTGACTTAGATGTCCATTTCGGACAATTAAGAATTTTTACTCCCTACTATTACTTGCAATTCGATAAAAATAATTTATTGTTTTACAGTAACACAGCAAGCAAGGCATGCGGAGTTCAACGTTGTCATAGTTAGAAATAACTTGGATACGGAATGACTATTGAATTCCATTTGTGCTGTGAAATTTTACGTTAGGTTATTTGAGCTCAAGCTTTGGGTGTTAAATTGATTTCGCCAACAGTGATTTGTTTTCCTTTCGTGTGATGAAATTGAAATCAATGACCTATTCGTTTCCTTTAGTGATCAGATTTCACAACTTTTTAAGTTTGTGTTTTAACATACAGGGTGACGCAAAAATAAGCTGTTCCATTTTTTTTTTGTAACTTGGAAACAAAATGTAATAAATTGAGTATCTAAACGGTGAAAGAAAGCTTGATTAAATTTATTATTTTTGAGGCTGACCAAAGAAAACGTCAGTGGAATAAACTGTAGTATATCACGTTGTACGTAAACTACTTTTCACACTACAAAAGTAGTTTGATATAATCCTTCAGCTCACACTGGAATCTGAAAGCTTATTCAAAAGCTGCGTCATTAACAACAAGAACATGATTTTTGGATTAATGCCCTTTATCGCATTGCAAATCGAAACCACACTATCGGTACATTAAATGTATACCAAGTACAACAGATGACCACCGATTTCGCACCGCAAAACCTCAAATTCACATTAAAAAGACCGCATAAAAGGAGACACGACCGTAGGCTATATTACACACAGAATTATTTATTACATGATTTAACAAAAAAGTATTATGTATACGATTTGATTTTACAAATCATTAAATCAAATTTTGCCAAGAATGTTTCAACGAAAATATTTTCAATCAAAAAGAACTTTTTACAATATTATTTATTACACTTAGTCTCAAACATTTTATGTTCCATATGTTTTGATAAATCACTAAAAAATGTGCTATGATGTAGGAAAAAAATTAAAAAGTGGGTTTGTATTATACTTTGCGTTTTATAGTGAATGTTCTTCAAGTTCATTCGTTAGCATAAGGGGTATCTTTGCATTGACATTCACGGTTCTCGTCACATTTTCCTCCTCCGAAATGGTTGGTATCTGCACAAGTCTGAGTGCACATGACATCTCCCCACTGGCAAATAAAGTGCCCACTCCGCTCTGGCAAAAGAAAACGATTTATACATTTTCGTGCATGAATATTGTTGACCACATGTCAATCCATGCAGCATCATTCATTATGCAATTGAAGAGTCTGGTGTAAAAGGGTGTTAAGTATTGAATATTTACAATTTCCAAGAAAACGCGTTCAAAGATGTGAATTTGCCTTGCTGTCTATAAGCTATTTCACACTTCTTGAACTAATTTCTTGCTCATATTGTTGTTGTGCTTAAAATTGTGTGTAAGAAAGGTAAAATTGCACTTAACACAAAAATGCTTCTAGGTCATTTTTCACTAAAATGTTACTTAATACCCTTTTACATCAGGCCCTTCAGTTGTCATTAATAGTACTCTTTCCAGTTTTCACGATTGAAATCTTTTTTTTTTACTAAATATTCCGTGGATTTTTCAATAACACATTTAAAACATTAACTACTTTACTTATCAATGTACATTACCGTTCATGGTTTTCAACACTTTGAGTACACCTAGATCTCTTGGAACTGCTTCATTGTAGCAGACGAGAGTCAGGGTCACTAAATAAATTTACAAAACGTACCATTATCAAAATCTTAGATTATAAAATAAAACACTATAGATGGAGTCGATTAACGTTTGTTGATGTCATTCATTGAAATGGTAAAAAAAGCCAAACTAAACTGTTAGAAATGTTTGTGGTTTTATGTAATTTAACGCTAAAAGGAAATCTCGTGGAGTTTAGAAGTAAACCCAGCGTTCATTATTCAGACTCATGACGAGATTTAACGCTTAACTGCCTAGCTTCATTAAACCAATTAATAAAGTTGTTATATTTCATGTGATAGATTAATTTGGTAGGAATATTGTTTATGCTTCTGAATTTGATTTGGAGATTGAAAAACAATGGAATTACAATAGTGAACACAAGCTCATCTTAAATGAATTAAAGAAATGACTGTAATTGAAGGGCCTGGTGTAAAAAGGTGGCAAGTAACATTTTTACAATTTCGAGAAAAACTCTGAACTTAGCAAGATCTGAACTTTCCTTGCTGTCTATGGACTACGTCACACTTCTTGCACTATTATCTTTGCGCATATTGTTGGTTTGTTCAAAATTTAGGAAGTTAGCATCGTACCTAACACATTCGAATATGCTTCTAGGTTCTATTTCACCAAAATGTTGCTTAACACCTTTTTACACCAAGGCTTTAAATTATAAGTCATTTAATGTCTGCTTTATATATTATTTTAGTTGTGTTTTAGTCATTATTATGAAGGTTATTTAATGTCAATTATAAAGTAATAGAAAATACAAACCAATCAAAAACAATGCAAAGGTGTAACGGTTCATGTTGAACTGGTTCGATTAGCCTAAAAAGGGTTCAAGGAGCTGTTTTCTGAAACTACAGTACAACAATAAAAATTTAGTTTCATTTGGCGTTCACGTATATAGATTGTTTACAACGCAATATTTATTTGAAAATCACTTTTTGTAATTAAAAATATATACTATATTATAAATATACCTAATTATACATTGATGTAATCTTATACCTAATGAAAATTGATTTTTTTATAAAGGTAACAGTTATATTGAGTACAGATAGTCTTCAATTCATACGAGTTACTTCTGCGCTTAAATTGTTGCATGAAGTTTTACAGAACTTTTGCAGACAATTTTGTCTCTTGTTCGTCACCACACAAAATCGCATTGCGAATTCGTAAAGCGAAATCTTCTCGCATTGAACGAGCATTTGGAATGATTTTTTTTCTCGTTACGTTTTCGAGCGATCGCATATAAGAAACTCGCAAGAATCAACAACTCCCTGTGTATACTATATTTTATTTAGTTTTAGGCTACTAAAGTTAAAAAACAATTAGAACTGCTCATACTTACCAAGGACTGTTGGTCTGGATGTAGAATGAGCAAAATTCTAATGGTTTATATAGTTTTCTGGAAATATTTTCTTTCACAAGTTCAGATGGAGGGGTTGCACAACCCACAGATGTTATTTCCACATAAATTATTTTATATATAATTCTATCAATACCATTCTTCGTTTAGACAACTGAGTGAAGGCTTATTATGCGTTAACATCTCTGAATGTATAACAAGCAAAACACATAGGTGATGCAATACAATACGTAGCTGATGGATATATATATACACAGGGTGAGGCAAAAGTCTAGTCACAGCTAAATATCACAAAAACCAATAGTGGTATGAAAATTCTAATTGAATTATCCATGGGCTATCTAATGACGTCACCGGAAGTAACTTTGAAAAACTTTTTTCAAGGCAATCAATCATTAACTTCCTTGATATCTATCTCACACCCCATATGTGATTTAGAAAGTTGAAGGTATTCACAAAATAATGCTAATGCTTTAAACAGATCGTAAAACGACCGGTAAAAACGAAAGTTTCAGGCAAAACAAGAATGATGTTACAGGAAAGAAAACTCAGAGGTAGCTGCAGCATAACCTACCTGACAATAGAGAAGTGAAAAAGTGGTAAAAAGTTTTTGGGAATAGCTGTTAAACTGATGTATGTGTTAATGCATCAGATTAATAAGTGAACGACGTTATCAAAACGTTTTCACTGCTTTTCCACTAATACATTGTCAAGTAGGGCTATATTTGTTGCAGGTGTCCCTGCTAGCTTTGCTGCAGTACCGTACGTCTTTCGCTTGTAACTTCCGTTTTTACCGTTTTTTTTTATTTGTTTCGTGCGTTGGCATTATTTTGTGAATATCTTCATTTTTCTAAATCACATATGGAGTATGGAATGCTTATTAAAGAAATTAATAATAGGATTATCTTGAAAATTACTTTCATGGTCACTTCTGGTACCGTCATTGAGTAGAACATGACAAATATAAATCACACTAGTTTAATCAGAATTTTTATACCACTAATGGTTTTCGCGATATTTAGCTGTGACCGAACTTTTGCCTCACCCTGTATATACGTGTACTATTAAAAAACAATAATGATCGAGTCAGTGAATAATTGATTTTTGAATTTAGTGGATATTTAAAACAAAATATATTAAAATATTTTGGTCTATATGCCGAATGTGGTTTTTCATGCCATGATGCCACTGTTTAACAGCTGCGCGATTATCAAATCCTGTTTATCTCTGTACTTTTGAGTAACAAAAAAAGTGATCTTTTCGAAAGAAAATTTAGAGTTCGTATTTAATGATTGTAAATAAAAAAAGTATCATTTATTTCTACAGGGTGTTTTAAGACCTATATTCAGTGATGGGCACCAACTACTTTAAAAGTAATTCAAGTGCTATAAATAAAGTAATTTCAACTACTAGTTAACTACAATTTTGTAAAAGTAATTACAATTACTTTTCTGACTACTTTAAAGTAGTCTAGTAATTGTAACTACTTTTTTCAACTACTCTCTACCGTGGCATCTGACTAGTATAAAAAGTTAACATTATTTTTACCAGTTATTTGTATTACCGGTAGTTATTTTATTCTTGGTTTCAACTTTGGCGGATTAGCTTTACATAGCATGGAGAAATGCACCGTATCCGTCTTTTCAAACAATTTGTCTGAAATTTTGCACCTTCTTGGTGTAAGTATTTGAGCTGCCATACTCAGACACTTTACAGCGGAACTACAAAGTTCTGCAACCCATTTTCCCCGGCACGTTTCGCATAGGGGAGAGTTGCTGCTTTTTGACTTCCTACGTGCCCTTGAAGTTTGTAACAGAAGTTTTGAAAAACCTTGTATAACCTTACGATTTTTTTGGAATTTTTAGATGATTGAAATTAACGATGTTAATAATTTGCCTTTAGTTCAATTGTTGTTTATTGGTCTGAACTTCCTTAATCTAATTACAGTATTTCAAATTGCTGCATAGCCTTGCAACTCTGACTTTCGTAAATAATTCATCGAACTCTTTTAAAGTTTTAAACAAAGACGCTTAGAAAATATACCATTGAAGAATGAGCCGAGTGCGATAGAAATGTTAGGAACACTCTCTCGCCAATGAGCGTGGGTTGATAAATTAGATCAATTTATCAACACCTGAAAACTACAAAGGAAAACTTGTTTAAAACTACAAAGGAAAAACTCGTTTAGACAACTGAGTGAACGGCTTATTATGCGTTGACATCTCTGAAGGTATAGCAAGCAAAACACATAAGTGATACCTAATAATATACAATACGTAGATGATGGATATATATACAGGGTGAGGCAAAAGTTTGGTCACAGCTAAATAGCACAAAAATGACACCAAAGAGACAGCAAAAACCATTTTTTATTGCCTCGTGCTTATTGACGAGGGAGCTTTTCTAATATTTTCATCACCCTCGGCTAATAATTTTTATCACGTGGATTGCTACAAGCCTTAGAGAAAAGTAGAAGTTATGTTCGATTATTTTAGCAGAATTGTTATACACTGTTGAAGAATTATAACTTAGATCAATGTTGATTGAAAACTCGCGTAAATTCCAAAGTTGAAGAGCAATAGAACTGCTCATACGTATCAAGAACATTTAGGACTGAATTTAAAATTAACAAAATTTTAATACAGTTGTTTATATACAGGGTGTGTTTTTTTGTTTGTAACATAACCCAATATTATAAAAACAAAGCATGTGACATATGTGTCAGGCAAATATTGTTTGTGTATGAGTGGTTTTTCCGATAGTGCTATCTTGAAATTGACTTTTACGAAAATCCCATTGTTAAATTTCACACAATGCGTCGTAAACATCAAGTCAAGTTAGAAAGTTGTAGCCACGACTCTATTTAGTCAGAATCCACTCCTATTATGCAGTGGGAGTTAAGTAGTTTAGTTGCTACAATACGAATTTGAAAATTCATAACAACTATTAATTAAAATAAGTCCACTGAACAACATGCACGACGTGCAGAGAAGCTGTTGTAAGGGCAGCGTATCTTTTACTCTCTGTTGTTGTATCAATTTTTATTTCGGTTGGAGATGAATGAAACAAAAGTGATTCTGATTAAATTGGGTCGTGACTACAACTTTATAAATATGACTTTATACCTACGACGCATTGTTTAAAATTCAAAAATGAGATTTTCGTGAAAATTAATTTAAAAGTCAATCAAAATATTACAATTAGAAAAGGCCTCTCATATGCAAACAATGTTTTTCCAACAAATTTGTTTGTCACACGCTTTGTTTTTATAACATTTGAATGCGTCTCACAATAAATGACTTTACCTTGTATACTGTATAATAACTCACGACAATTCTTCGGCATTAATTGAAGAACCTGGTGTAAGTAACATTTTCACAACACGTTCAAAAATGTAAACTTGTTTTGCCTTCTGCGGACTACTTCACACTTGTCGCACTAATATTTGTGCACGTATCGTTGTGTTGCTCATTATTATTATGCGTTAAGAAAGTAAAACTGCACATAGTGCATTTGAAAATGTTTTTGGTAATTTTTGACAAATGTTACTTAACACCTATTTACATCAAACCCTTCAATCAATAGCCAGGTTTTCTCTAGTTTTCTTGATTACCACTCAATTATTTTCTTGTAGCAGAACCAATGAAACAAATTTACTGGATTTGATACTAATGCAGTAAAACATTACTGTTTTATTAATTTTCTATAACGAGAAATTGTTTTATACCACATTTAGTTGAATATAATGTTTCTTCAAGTTTATTCAGTATCGAATCTGCTGTCGAGGCATTTGCATTGGTTATGCGCATCACATTTTCCTCCTCCAAAGTGGTTGGTATCTGCACAGGCCTGTGTACACATGACATCTCCCCACTGGCAAATTAGATCTTGAATACAAAAAAAATACATAGGTACACAATTATAATATTTTTTTTTGAACTAATAATAATTTTTTTTATATTACATATTAGTAGAACTACAAGTAGAGATCATTGCATCATCAAACATAATAAATCATGAACAATACGTGTAATACGCCAAACTCGACGCTCCGTACATTATGTTCATTCAAGTTATGGTTTTTATTCATCGCAAGATTAAAAAGTAAACACCGAATTGTACTTGAACATTTATAGTTACATTTATGTTAAAGCTAATATAGCGCTACAGTTGCATTACATTGCACTGATAATAGATTCTCTCATAACGCGAATTTCACATAAAATATACATATCAGACATAAAATATTTCACTTTCACAATATTGTCACTAATTAATGATTTTGTTATTATAACGTTTTTTAGGGCTCTGACACGCAATTAATAGGTATGGCAACTCGACCAATTTGTAACGTCAACTTTTTTCCAACCATCTTTCTTTGGTTGGGGGAAAAAGCTAATGTCACAGTTGCCAACAAATTGTTTGAATTACCACACTAAAAATCGCGTGTGTCAGGTGGCCTTTAGAAACTTTATAACTTTCTTGACATCACTAAATATTTGTGAGATTTAAACGATTTTGCGTTTGAAGCTGTCAAGTCTTTGGTGGTTGCGCTAAAAAAAGTTGTAAAATTATACATTTTACTGGGTTTTTGTTTCTGTTTTTCTAATTATTATTTTTATTCAATGCAATGTGTATAGGGTTTCCAAAAATTAACTAGGAATTTGATAAATAGCCATAACTTTTTTTTCACCAATAATATGTACCGGTTTTCATCGTTACATAACGTTACGTTAACAGTTTTCACGTTTTCACCATTCTTCGATTCAAGAATGTAAAATTACCCTTATGTTGAAAATTCATCTCTGATACAATTCACAACAGAACCAAAAACTACAGTCTCGAAATTTTATTTTTAATTGAGGCTATATAATCACTGTCTGAACGCTTTTGTGAACTATAGGTTATGGAAATTAGAGAATCTCAAGGGTCATTGACAATCTTTTTTTTAAAAATACAGTTAAACGAGTCAGTCTTTGCGGAGTAGAAAATGTAGAAAATCTGAATAGCAGCATTTTTCACAAATAATCTAATCATACAGTGGTGGCCAAAAATATTGCACCCATAATGAGTATGCGGACAAAATTGTTGCGACATTTGCTGTTTTGCATAAAATATAGAAATATTGGACTCCACGATGTTTATAACGTTGAATATTTTGGGAAGCACGTACTTCTGTCCACATGTATTTTACAGTACAGGCATTTTAACATACTTAAATTTGCATAAAAGTGCGTGTTCCCCGAATTATTCAACGTTTTAAACATCATGGAGTTCAATATTTTTATATTTTATGCAAAACAGTCAATGTTGCAACGATTTTCTCTATTAAAACATTTTTGTCTACCACTGTACGTATAGTTTCTTTATTTACGAAGAGAAACTCGCACTTGCTTTTCTTTTTAAAATTATAAAATATTAATAAAAATAAAACGTTGTTTGAGTTTAAAACCCCTAGGTGACGTTTGGGACATCACATATAGCGTACCTGGCGTTTGTCTGGTTTTCAACACTCGTCCGTAACTTGTTCCTCTGGGAATTGCTTCAACCAAACAGGCAACAGTGAGAGTGGCTAAAATAAATAACGTACCGTTACTTGAAACATTATACTAAGTCGTTCACCCCGATAAATTTTTGGCTGTTCATGTTATAAAAAATCTGATTAAACTATCATTAGGTATATCAACCATGGGCAATCCAATCCAGTTACCGGAAGTGACCTTAAATTTCATTTTTAAAGTTTCAAATTTTAAATATGCTTTCCACACCCCATATGTGAATTAGAAAGATGAAAGTATTCACGAAATAATGCCAACCGACATGTTGAAAATCGACATGTTGAAACGGAAGTTATGAACGATTCAAGAACGGCATGTAAAGCCCACCAGGGGCAGCTGCAAGGTTGGCCAAGTTGTTTGTGTAGCTACTCTTGGTTGGCTTATATAACGTGCCGTTCTTGAATCGTTCAAAACTTTCGTTTTCACATGTCGGTTTTCAATCTTTTTTCGTGCGTTAGCATTATTTCGTGAACATCTTCATCTTTCTAAATCACATATGGGTCTGGGTGCATATTGAAAAAGTTAGAAATCGGATTACTTTAAAAATAAAATTTAAGATCACTTCTGGTAACTGCATTAGATTGCCTATGGTCGACACACCTAATGGTAGTTCAATCAAAATTTTTATAAACAGTTAAAACGTTATCTGGGTGGCCGACTTCGGTGACTCACCCTGTAGTGTAGTTCATAACACACACACACATGCATGCATACACATACACACATGCTTTCAAGTAATATGCCAAAAGTTTACGTTGAAACAGAATGTCAAGAGTTGAAAGGGTTCAAGGTAGAATCAACCTATATGTTAAATTATCCTTATTGTGTAAAATATAAAATGTTTTTTGAATGCCGAATACGGAATGAATTGATTAAAATATAAGTCACGTGATATACTGTGAAAGTTGCTTTTAAAACAAATTTTGGGTCCTTATAAATAAAACTAAATGATTATTTTTATGTATTGAAATTAAACTAGGGTTTTCTACATAGAAAAATGCGTGTTGGATTAACCATGTAGTGACTATTGATTCAATCAAGTTAAGGTGTTTGTTTGTTTTTTTAATTGATTTTTTACGTTAAAATAACTTTAAAAAACCATTAATAGAAAAAAAGTTCAATGATGTATAAATTAACTGCTAGAATTAGCTATATTGCTTCGTGGGTTAAGTACAGTGTATAATATCTAGAACAGATTTGAATAGGCTACTTACTTGAATAGTACAGTACATACCGATCAAAAACAAAGTCAAGATGCGACGGGCCATGTTGAATGGTTTGACCTGCAGAAACAAGGTTGAAAATGAAGCTGCTTTCTGTGGAAAGACAAAACAGTAATAAAGTTAAATTTTTTAATTTGTATTATTCTACTTGTAACTCATTAATACTAATAAACAACCAGATATATCTATGGAGGTACTAGGTTTACTTGTTGGATTTCGCCCATACCTAGTTCTAAAACTTCTTTGTGCCTGTGTACCTGATTTTGACTTTATATATCAGGCAACGCATTGAGATTTTTCCCGAAGAGTCGCCACTTTTAATAATTACACCTTTTTTACGATACGCACGTCACCTACATGTGCAAATACGTGCGAAGAAAAACTTTCACAGATTGTGAACATAATTTAAACAACTTTTTTATGCTACTTATCTTTGTTTTTTGTGTTATTAAGAAACGAAATGGGAAAGGTAATTCATAGACACCCTGTATATTGAAACTGATTGTAACATATTTGCGAAAGATTCGAATGAGATGGTTATAAGAATTTTGTGTAAAATTTAGTCTGTACTTTTTGAATAGTTTGTTTAAACAATTCAGTTCCTGTTATGTAGACAATTGAAGGCTTGCTCGGAATAACGTTGCATGTAACAATTCTTAGTTTTGAGTGAATGTCAAAAGAAGTATTCAGCACGTAACGCATCGATTGTCACCTATTAGGTGCCCAATTTCAAAGTGATATATGTATGTTTTAGGCAGGTATGAGTTCGTTTATTGACAGCACTAGCTAGGCCCATATATGAGGCACAGTGTTCCATTATAATTTTAATATTGAATTTTTGTAACATACAACGTTATTCCGGGCAAGCCTTCAATTAATGTTCAAACAATATAGTTCAAAAACAATTCAGTTCATCGGAACTGTTTAATGACATTGCACAGACTCTTAACTTTAAGAAATGTAAAATGCTCAGATAACGATAGACTGCGTAAAACAGACATTTGGTTTCTGTAGTACGAGTATTTACACAGTGCTGAAATACCAATAGATCAATGCAACTGTTAAACTTCGATAAAAAAATTTAGCTGATTAACCTAAGTGAAAGTGTCCATACTCACCAAGAATCTTTGTAGTCAGGATTATGATGTAGTAGCTGAATTATGATGGTTTATATACCTCTATCCGAAGTAAATTTCTTTATTTACAAGTTCTTGTGAGAAGGGAAACCAACAGACGTGATTTTAAAACGAATTCCATTGGTTCATTAAATTACAAAATTACATGTATTTGTAAACAATTTTTGTGCTTTTGTTTCGTCTGATGAAACTGAGTTCAATGATCAGAGAACCAATTTTACTTAATTAATGACTTTGCTTTCAAAGCTCAGCGACTATTCACTCGAAAAAACAAACAAGTACTATACAGTGGAATCCTGTTATTGTGATCACTTTGGAACTATACTCTATCCCAAATTAGCTGGCACAGAAATGGAATTGGAATTGGAGGCAGCGAGATGAATCAGCCAATGGTTGACGAGCGTACCTCTCACACTTTTCAGTTGCTGCCACTGCCGCCAGTATGGATACAAGGGTGTTAGGCGCTGGAGATGGTGTGATCACCTAGCTTGTCCCTTGGCTGCCTCAAGCAAATTCTGTGCCAGCTAATGTGAAATGGAGTATAGTGCTTTTTAAAACAATAACCGGCCTATAACATTAAAAGATGGAAATGAAACATTAAACAATGTCTTGGGACCAACTGATAATAATAACATTAGCCGATTGATATCATTATTCGTGATTATAATAGTCATATTCTACTGCATCCACCTCAGCGAGTATTTTAATAAAAGTTTTTCATTATTGTTTTATTTAAAATGTTAAACTGTTTAATATACTGTAACAATTTCATGGTGAACATGAACGTTTGTTTCTGGTATAAACTAACTTCCTCATTCTTATTAACTACAGTAGTCTCTCTCTAGTCCGACACTTTGCTAGTCCGACACATCCAATAATCCGACAGGTAAATGGTCGGTACATGAAACTGTCTGCAAAAAAAAAAAAATAAATAAAATAAATGGACAAATTTCGTGTGCAATGCAATGGTGGATTTAATAACTAACTGCTGTACATAGGTTTTTATCTTTTGATACATGTACTTTGTATTGTGTGTGTGGTTAGTTTTGCTAAGTTAGTGTATTAATATAGCGAGTGATTTGTTCCTAAAATCCAGTAATTTGACAATATGCAGTACTCCGACACCAGCTGGTCCGATAGATGTCGGATTAGAGAAAGACTACTCTACTGTTGTAGGCTTATTCCATCTTTTGCACATTCCATCTTTTGTTCAAGAATTTATCATGAGTAGTATGTGATGAGTATCATGAATTTAACGTTTATACTGTAAAATCATGACATATTATACTAAACGTTATATAAAAATGTCATGATAAAATCATTACATCTTATACTAAAGTATAATCTGTACTTGTGTGGATATAATATGTACTGTAAAAATATACTGTATATATAATATGTACTGTACAAATATACTTTAGCATAATATGTCATGGTAAACAAACAATTTTTATTGAAATCGATCTAGTAAAATTCAAACCGCGCTTAGATTAATGACCTCGCTTGTGCTTAGTCAATATGCAGAGCTATTCGCTGGCTAGTTGAAAGTCGACCCAATCAAGTTACTATTTTGAAATCATTGGTAATAACACTTCATTTTTAAGTAATGTAATCACAATCATGTTTTAGAAATCGACTTTCTAAGCTTTATTAAAACGTCATATTACCATAAATATGTTCAGAAAATAGGCTTTTTTAACTTTTATTCCAAATTAAAATATACAGTTATTAGTACGGTGTCATAAAATCGTAAAATATTAGCCTAATTTGCGAATACAGTATTTTTTATTTTAGAAATTCAATACGATTTTTAATTTTAACAAACAAATTAAGTAAATTGTTAAAAAAGTGTACTATATAAAATTTTATTATAAAGAAATGTCATTGGATAACATGCAAGATAATATATTGAAACAGTCTATTACGATACTCTACATTGGTTGTTCATTTAATTGTATTCATACCGATCAAAAACAATGCAGGGTAGAATGAGATATGTTGAAACAATTGTACCGATACTAACAAAAACCAGGTTTCAAATTAAACTGTTTCTGAAAAGATAGTACTTACAAGGTAGTACGAAAATGTCAAGACTACTATAAAGAGCTGCTCCTACAATGAGACTTAAATATCATTCTTTGGTAACTAAGTTGGCGTGAATCAGGGGGGTGGGGAAATGCAATACTAAATGACAAAGATTATGAGAAGAGACTTAAGCAATTTGCTTAGATTTTTATTTTAGTTTCACAATGTATCTAATTTAGGTACATTAGCAGTGTAAGTTTTACTGTGTACATAAAAAGTAATACTGTATATGCACCTGTACTGTTAGCAGTAGAACTTTACACGTGATTTTAGTCATTGATGAAACCGTTACGCTTTAAACATGAAGTGTCAACGTCTGCTAAAACTGCAATATTTTATTCTTGTAATATCGTTGTTCGCAATGCTGAAAAACCATTCAGTTAGATAAATGCAACTTATTCATTAAAAAGTGAATATAAAAAACTTAAATTAAAAAAAAATAAAGAGTGCGTGTCCTCCACGCACGGCAGAAGTGGTACTTCTGAGCTATTAACAAGTACTGGAATATCAAACGGTTT
>JAQIWH010002742.1:0-22962 GCA_034695005.1 Cryptops parisi | reverse complement strand
TTCTCTTTGTACACTGTAAGCAGTTTTGGCGCGAAAACCGTCCAAAGACAGTCGACAACTCTTGTAACTTACATAAGTTCGAACACGTCATCGACTATCTTTGGATGGTTTTTTCGCTTACAGCGTCCAAAGCGAACGTGACCATAGTTGAAAAATCAGTAGGGGAAAAAAGCATATGGTTGCAAGAAGAACGCAGATGCATTCCGTTTGCTTTATGACGCGCAGCACCATTCTCTTTAGCAACGCGTAAGGATACAAAGTTGATGACACGTGACTGTAAAAAGAGCGCTAGGTTATTCTCCACTGCAAGCTTAGGGTGAATTTTAGTTTAACTAACAATTGCTAAGCCAGCACACAATTGTTAACGCATTTTCCTCAAGAGAAATTCATGCATAATATTTCTTTAGATCGACTACATGGTGATGTCCCATGGGAACTTTATCACCGTGAAGCAGATTATGAGTTGTGGATCCAACTCGATTTTTTATAGTAAAAGGACCCTTCCATCAATGAGCCAGTTTTGCTGAAAATCTTTTTTGCTGCATTAGATAAAGGATGTGTTCGAAGTCACAAAACTAAGTCACCAGGTACAAACTCCATTGTTCTGTGATGTCAAGTCTTTTTTGTTTTGCCTGGGCAACACTGGCTGAAAGTTGTGCATCATGAAATGCATCCTGCAGTATGTGACTGTACAGTTGTGTCCAAGTAACAAAATCTTGATCTTTGAACAAAACATAATCTGAAAATTTTAATGTCCATTGTAGTGGATCATATAATTCTCGACAAACTATAAAAATGCTGGAGTGAATCCTATTGAGCGATTCACAGATGTTCGTAATGAGTAAGGGGAGGAGTTTAATGGGCTTTGTATAGGTAACGAAGGTCCTGTTAGGCACTTGTACTAATAATTGTTTTATTGCTTGGAAAGATCTTTCATGAGCTTCACTCTAAATCCAACTGCATTATGTGCTGTACGCTGACACTCACCAATGTCAAACTTAATTCTTTTTCATTATCTGGTGTCAATGTACTGTTCAAACATGGACCAAAACCACCATCTTACTACTTAGGCTAACAAATTCATGGCACCATGTGTGGTGACGGCGTACTGGCTAGGTTAGCTCTGGAAGCCATGGCGAGCGAGTTTCATGGCACAAGTCACTCGACTCGGTGGTAGGTTCTTCCAGCTATCAAAGTTCGAGAGTACCCCGAAAGGGTCAGAGGTAAGTGCCTAGGACACGCATTGTGTGTCTCACGTGAACTAGCAGATCCTGAAACGGCTCTTGTCTCGAGCCAGGTGGAAGGGGTGAAAGAGGCGACAACTTTGTTGAAGGGGGCAGTTTGAAAGTATTTTGCTCCAGAATTGCTATAAACTTTCCCTGGCGGGGTACTGGGTTAAGGGCGCCAACTTTTTTTTCTCTTTTATCAATCATGGTCACAACTAAAGTAATAACCCTGCGCGATCCCTCTTGCTCGCCTGCTGTTCAGCCCATGATTACAGGTAGCAACACTATATTGTGCCCAGTGATTGTTGCTAGCCCACCTCCCTCAGCACATACTATCTGCCTTTCAGATCGAATGTGCTTTTTTGTTGTTACGCGCCACAATGGGAATTTCTCGTCTGTATCGCCTATCATTATCCATAAGTTTCTTGTTTCTTCCCTCGGCGAAGTGGCTGATGTTTTTAAGTTGTGCAGTCTTCTGATCAAGGTCCGCGATGCCAAGCAAGCATGCCGACTTTTGATTTTCCATACATTCGCCGGCTTCCCAGTTTCTGTCACAGTTCACCAGTCCTTTAACTCCTGCAAAGGTGTTGTGTATTGTAGCGATATTGTGTGTTATTCCGATGAACTTTTGGAAGATCTTGAATGCCAACAAATTTTTGACCTTCGTCGTCTCACTCGAAAGGAAGGTGACGCCCAGCATCGCAACGGGCGGTATAGTCGTCACTTTTTTCTCCCCAACTCTTTCACAGTCAATCAAAGTAGCCTGGATGAATCTTCCTGTTTGTCCCTTTGTTCCTAACCCTCTGTGTTGTTTCACTTGTCAGCGATACAGCCACGGCCAATTTCACTGTTCCTCTCCTGAAGTGTGCGGCATTTGTGGCCTTCCCACAAATGCCGTGGGAAGGCACCTGAGTCTTGACTCTAAACCGCCGTTGTCTTAACTGCTCAGGTCAACACCCTGCTTGGTCTGCAGCTTGTCCTCGATTTCAAGCTGAGACATCCAATCAGCAGATACAGGTTACTCGAAACCTTACATTTCTTGAGGCTCACTGTGTGTTTTACGCTGAAATCAACTAGCCTTCCTATGCCTCTGTGGTTTCAGCATTTTTCGCTTCATTACCCTGTTAACATCTGTCATACCTTGCAGCCTCAGGCGCTCACTTTGTCTCATTCTTTTTCCACATTTTCCCCTCTTTTTTCCACACCCTCTCCTCTTCCCCCTGATCCCCTGCTACTTTTCGGAGGCCCTGATGCCTCTCCTCCTGTCCTCTCCACTAGTTCTCTGCCTTCTTCTCAGCGCAGGGGTATTAAGCGAGCCCTGGACACAGGCATTCCAATTCTAGCCTCGACCATCTTGATTCATCTGGTATGGACAACGATCTGTCCACCATAAACTAGATTGTTTCCCACGCCCGCTCGTCACGCCCCAGTGGGAAAACATCAAAAAAGAAAAAGGGTAAAGTTAAACCTGTATCCACGGAGTCAGTTTCACACCCCTTTCACTGACCAATGTCTTTACTCCAGTGGAACTGTAATGGTTTCCGCACTCGTGTTCCTGAACTTTGTACTATCCTATCTGTTTCAATCCTTGTTGCGTTTGCCTCCAGGAACAAACGTTCACTGTCCCCCTTTCACTGTCAGAACACCATCACTAGCTACAATGTTTTCAGGTGGGATTTACCACCTGGCCAATTTTGTGGAGGAGTACTGGTTGCGGTACAACAGGAGTTTGCAGCAGTAAAACTTAATCTTGCAACCAGGCTGCAGGCAGTAGCTGTCACCTGCCATTTGCCATGGCGTGTTACCATCTGCTTTTTGTACTTCTCGCACGATCAAAGAACCTATCGCCAAGAGATCATTGATCGTATTGAGGAACTCCCAAGCCCTTTTCTTCTTCTTGGTGATTTCAATGTTCACCATTACACCTGGGGATCTGCCAGCAACTCGGCCCATGGTGTTTTTTTGGAGCAAGTGACTTCAAACATGGATGTTTGTATTTTGAACTATGGCTTATGCACACACCTCTGCTGCTCATTGCATCTGGAGCACCACTGATATTTCCTTGTGCAGCCCTGCGGTTGTGCTGTTAACCGACTGGTCAGTCCATCAAGATCTGTGTAGGAGTGGTCATCATCCCATCGTCATCCAATTACATCAAGATGCTAGGCCTCTAAGGGCCCTGGCCATTGGGTACTATGGCATGCTAATTGGGCACTTTACACCAGTCTTGCTGAATGGGATGAGATTGATCTATCTTCTTTCGTAGACAAGAGCTATCATCAAATCAGCAAGGCCATCATGCACAAGAGCCCATCCCATTCACATCGGGCAAACGTGCTCGATATTCAGTTTTTTGGTGGATTCAGGAGGTGGCCAATGCGATCCGGAATCGTAAGTGCACGCTAAAGCGTTTCAAATGCCATCTTACGCCAGTGAATTTCACTATCTTTAAGAGGCACCATGCAATCATGCGGCAACTTGTCATGGCCCTAAACTGTTCCTCCTGGCAAGCGTATCTGTCATCCTTAAACAGTTGACAATTTATCCCTCGGGTGTATGACAGATTATACAAAGATTTTCTGGTAAGGTGGCTAGTTCCAGAATGTGTGCACTGAGTACGGGTGGTCAAGTCATCACTGATCCAGTTGTTGTTTCTACCATCCTGGCGCAACACTTTGCTGATGTTAGTAGTTGCCGGAATTATGATTCTGCCTTTTTGGTCATTAAACATCAGGCAGAGGCCAGTCCTCCAGTTTTTGGACTTTACGAGCCGGAGCCATGAGATCCCATCTTCTATCTGTGGGGACTTCATTCTGTCTTACGTGCCTGTAAAAACACCTCTCCAGGTCCTGATAACATCCACAACCTAATGTTGAAACACTTATCATCACATTCTGTGCAGGCGATTCTACAATTCTTTAACAGGATATGGTGTGAGATTGTTGTACCATCAGCATGGAAAGAAGTGACTTATCCTTATCCTGAAGCCTGTCAAAGATTGCTATGAGGCTAAGAGCTACAGACCAATTGCACTTACAAGTTGCGTTTGTAAGCTCTTGAGAAAATGGTGAACAGGCTTCTTTGTCTGTTTCGCGTCTGATGTTTAACGTTTCCGTTAGATGATGTACAGCACCTCCATGCTGCTGAACAAGATGCTGTGCTAAACTTGCTGGGATTCTCCGCCAACGAGGAGGTGCTGAAGTAAAGGCGGACATTGAAAATGGGTGATGTAGTATAATTCACTGTTTAAGCAAGCGCTCAGAGTAATAAAATGAATATACTTGATTGCTAATAGCATGGTATTAGCAACATGTATTTCATTTGGTGTTCTGGTAAATGCTCTGACGCTAGTGTTTGGTACTGGGGTGTCTCCGACCACTGGAGTGTTTAGTTCCAGTGGTCTACTGGTCGACTGCAGCATTGATGTAGGCGTGCTTGCCTCAATGCTTTGCAATCTTTAGAGCTGTAGTTTAATATAATTCTGCTATAATACCAGCAAGACAAACATAACATATACATATTGCTAAAATCCTACCATTCCAGTGTGAAGCACAGGGCTCATGTTTGGGTTCTGTTTGAAAATACGAAAAACTTTTTTATTCAGTAATACATATTTCAAATACCATTAATTAGCTTGATTTACATTGGTTGGATGCATTTTCATGTGCTGATTGAATTTTTTAAACTCAGTTTATGCTGGTAGTTGCTTACAGTTTTCTGCAGAATAACCACTACATGCAGATGACAAAAACAGCAACCTAAACTTACCGCTGGTGTATGTTCCGGTACCGGATATATTGGATGCATTTTGGGTGCAGGAAGATCAGCAATGAGAGCTCGGCCGTACGAATCCATCACTTTGTTCTCCATATTTTTTATTTATTTATTTATTACGCAAAACAATTCAAAAGAATCGATACAAAAACATTCAGTATAATTAATACATTCAATCGAAATAATTAATATGTTTGAAAAGCAAAATATTAAACTTTTTTTGGTTTTTTTTTTCTGGATGAGGAGTGTGAAAGGCGGATAAACGGCGTATGTAAATAGGTAGAGAGTTCCACTGGTGGAAGCAATTGAAAGGATAAGATTTTTGTAATTTTGCATCATATGACAGTTAATAAGCCTTTTGTATTTAACGCAAACTGAAACCACTAGCCTTAGCCACTAGCACCACAAGCAGTAAACGGAGACATACCCTATCCGGCATTTATTATTGTTTATTGATTTGTGTATATAGTTGCATAATTAATCTCGTACGAGATACTCATATTTCATCTCATGCTGTATTTGTATAAAAGTATGTTATTACGTTTAAAGGGTGGTGTTATGGACTTTTAGAACCAATTACACAGTTATCGTAGATTTGAGATGTCGTGTAACAGATCATTTCGTGTACCGACGATCATTCTGGAACGGAATACTCTCGTTACACGAGGGATCACTCTACACCAATTTTGGGATTTTAACATAATATATTGTGCGAATGCAAGAGTCAGGAGTTGATAGTACGATAATAAAATTTTATTAATTTGATACAGCGTTATGAACGTTGTCGATAGCTACACGAGATAAATTTATTTAATACGTGAATAATAATTTGGATCGATATTTTTCGTAATCATTCAAGCGTTGCTAAGAATCAACGTTTCAATAAAGTCGATCGATATTTAGCCCGTGCGTTATTATTGAATTTTGTTAATGTAATTACCATTGCTATGTGGCTGTGCATCGTCATGTATGTATCTTAACTATTTTCTGTTGGTCAAAAACATTTGGTGTGATGTCCGAACAAACAGACAGAAACAGTTTGTTTTTTTTATATTCACGTAGGTTTATTGTTTATATAATATTATCATTTAATTGATAATAAATTACAATATATTTGTTATTGGCAATGTATAGAATTCAGGTATTGCATACGAAAGCATTAGATACCGTAATGATTTCCTAGCCATTTTTGGCAAAGTTTGAAATAACGTCTTCTTTAGTATTCTGTTTAGGTTAGTTAGATAAGTTGACAAATCTAAGCATTGCATACAACGCTTAGGTATTGTTTGAATGCCTTGTTACTTTTGACAAAATTTGAAATAACGACTTGTCTAGTGACGTCTAGGTTAGTTTAGATTAGTTAACATTTTCTCTAAAAAAAACAACCATTAAGCCAACATTTAAACCTAACCCAAACTCTTGCATAACGCAATTCTTGTAATGCAAATTTCGTACTTTGCCGAAAGCGGCTAGGCATTCTATACAATGCCCGGATTATATACAGTACGTTGCCGGTAACATACTCATCATTATTTAACTAGTAATACGAAATGGTCGAAAAACTTAGCTAGTACTTTTATTATTAAACAGTAGAATCCGTTTATTACGATCATTTCGGGACTAGTGCTTTTTGATAACAATAACCGGCGGATAACATTAAACAATGAATGAAAATGAAATGCACTGAATAATATTTTGGGACCGACTGATTGTGGTAACAGTAGCCGATTGTTAACATTATCCGTGATTATAATAACCGGATGTCACTGTAATACACATTGAGAGTTCGCCATCTTGGTTTTGATCTTAAGCCCCCTCCATCAGTTCCTATTTCCACAAAACTTTCGCTACAAAGTTTTTCTGTCATTTTTCTTCAAAATATACGATGACACGCAGAGTTTTATTATTATTTTTTTTTTTCATTTTAAATGTTATTTCTATTACTATTATCGTAAACTTACCTATCATATCCTTTTCCCATTCCCAAGTCGTAGCCCTTCAACTCCGGGGCAAACGAATAAAAGATGCACGAAGGGATTGTGTGCGTGAGTAAGGAGAAACGTCAATGGTGACAGATCCTTCCTGCTGTCACTCGTGACGTCTTAAGTTCCCAGAAGAAAAAATAGCAAAGAAAGCAAAATGATATATATATAAAAATATTGTTCGACTTTTTATTTTTATTATCCACCCACGCACGTACGCTTCGGGCACCAACATCACTTTTCTACGATTGACAGAAATGAAAGATTTTTGTTCAGTTTTGCTTCTGAATTTCAAGTTCTTTGCTGATGCTGTAGGGATTAGGGTGTCTTTTTATTCTTTAGTTACATATCTTTTTTTTTACATGTAAAAAGAAAAGTTATTTCAAATATATTTATATACTGGGTGAGCCAAACAAACTGTCACCAATTTTCAAATGACGATTTCTCGTGAACTATTTATGCTAGACAAAATCTAAAACTTACAGCACGAAAGCTTAATTCAATATATTTCTATTGATATATATATCAATAGAAATATATTGATATATTTTTCCACAAAAACCAAAACATTAAAAATGCTTTTTAAACACACTCTTCATATATTCTACTTTCATATACTATACCGATATACTGTTAACTGTTTGTAAATGCATAATGCAAAAAATAAATAAATCCATTTTCGATTTCTGCATGTTTTGATTTATGCGAATGAAAACTTATGCAATCTGAGTAATTTCGATATTTAATTTATGCGTGTTTTGAGTAGTTTCATTTTTTTTATTTCTGCACGTTTCGATTTTTGATCAATTCGAATTGCGATTTATGCGAAATTAAATTTATGCGGTCGTTGAATAATTTCGTATTTGATTTATGCGAATTTTGAGTAATTCCATTTTTTATTTATTTGAGTTTTGAGTAATTCCATTTGTAAGTTCTGCAAATTTAAATTATTTTTTTTAAAATTTATATGTGCGATTTTATTTTACATTTGACTTATGCGGTTTTTGATTTATGCGGAGAACGATTTTCGTTGTATGCGTTTTTTTGGTACATTGGACTATAAAGTATATTTACATAAACGACTGTAGATGGCAGTATACGTTCAATTCCCAGCTCGCTCACAAACTCACAGTGAAGCATTGATACGTTCGTTATAGAGAATGTTTGTAAACCTAGCCTGTAATGTACATGTACACGTAGGCTACATTCGAATGTGAAATTGATTGGGAAAGTGTGCATTGATGATAAAATATTTTCTTAATTATTTAAATGGACATAGTTTTTTCATTTATTCGTGTTCTTTATATTAGTTTCAGGCTATTGTGCGACGAGAGGAATTTTTCAGATGCTCGTTATAGGCGAAATTTTATTTTTTGTGTAGTAATTTTCGACTGACTGAACGCTGAAGTTTACGACGTTATTTGATATGTGTGATTTTGATTTCATGCGAGGGTTGCCGAGATTGCTGTTTTCGCATAAATCGAGGATTTTTTGTATTGATATTCAATTCCTTCGAGAAAAACGAATGGAGATTATTACAAATGGCCATTTTCATTTTTTTGTTTAACGTTTAAAAGCACGATTCTCTTATTTATATACAGTACAGATATATTTTTGTTTTCATTTCCGAAGAGAAAATCCATTTTTACTAAGATTTACATAAAAGAACAGCTCATAACAATAAATTGTTTTGTTTGTTTTATATTTATTATTATTCCTTGTGAAGTAGATAAAATGTGAATTTCTTATTGAAAACGCTGATGGACTAAGCTATTTAGGCACCTGTGGCATTTTTGTTGAAATGTCGTTTTTCTTTTTCTTTATTTCGGTTATAAGACACTTTTTGTACAAATTTTTATTGTACAAAAAAAGGAGATTGAAACTGAATGGCTATTTGCATTCACTCGAAAGCCGCCTTTAGCGAAGTGGACCACAATCGGATGACGTGGAGAATTTGTTTTCTTGTTTTTTTTTCTTTCGAAAAACATTTCGAAAATTGATGTTGGAGACATATCCCGCATAACAACGATGGTCTACCAACGACAAGAAGTTGTTCGTCTTGTTTTTTTGGAAATCCAATGTAGTTTCGAGTTGTACCGGTATCTTTTATTTCTTCAAGAAAAGTGGTTATTTCACGAAATGACTAGTTTTGCGAAACCCGTTAAGTGTGGAATGTGAAATTTGTTAAAACAATCTTGAAATCAGTAGACTTTCAATATAACTAACTAAAATTTGTGAGTTTGTGATTCTGCGAGTTTGTGAGTCTGAGCTTGTGAGTCTGAGTTTGTGAGTCTGAGTTTGTGAGTCTGAGTTTGTGAGTCTGAGTTTGTGAGTCTGAGTTTGTGAGTGAGCTTGGAATTGACGTATACTGCCATCTACAGGAGTTTATGAAAATATACTGTATAGTCCAATTTACCAAAAATCGCATAAAGTTAAAACCTCATAAAATCAAAACCGCATAAGTCTAATGTGACAAAAAATTGCATATATCGAATCGAAAATTACAGAAATTAAAAAAATAAGCGTGTTTTTCAAAAACATTTTTAACGTGTACTTGTTTGTATATTGAGAAAAAACAAACCTACTTTATTCAATTAAATAACTAGTTGAACTGTGAAATCTTTTATACTGTGTAATATTTTTGTATTAATATAGTTAACTTTTCAAACCGAACTAATATAATTTGTCTTTGAAGTGTGAATGAAATTTTGATTAAATGCCTAGTTGAAGTGTGAAATTAATTGTAAAATATCATATTCGATTCATTAGATACTGTAGATGGTTAGTTTGATATATGAGTTGCTATTATTTTATACATTTTTTAACAAAATTACACACTTTAACTAGATTTTTTATGAAATAAGTAGGACTTCACATTGTAACGTAATCACTTCATAGAAAATTGAAACCAAGTTTGCAATGTGTATTTGAAAGGGATTTGGTAAATTTTTCATTTGGACTACATACAAGAAATGGAGTGTTACTAAATTGGCAAGTGGTCTTAGGTTGGCAAAAAACGAGGTCTTTTGGTTTTGGTTGTTCAATTCTGAATGTATTGGAACGTTTATCCCCCTTCTTTCCTCTTCCAAAAAAAAAAGAAACGTCGTTTTCCTATGGGGGAAATACGAAAGCTAAAAAGCTTGTTGCACAGATGGATACACATACAAAGCGTTAATATTAATGCAACGTGTTTCTTCTTCTTCCTTCGAGATCCGTAGGGAAGCAGAGGAAGAGATAAAGTAGCTCTGGGGGTTAAGGGTGGGGAATCTTACAGAATGAAAAGCTGGGAGGGGGTGTATATATTTATATATATTTTTTTGCCATCTCGACTCTGGAATACGTTGGCGAGGTCGTAAAGAAACGGGGCGGAAAGAAATGGAAGTTTGAAGAATATTTTCTACTACCCCCACACCCCCCTCGTTTTTTCGATGGTGGGGGATAAATGACGCGTGACGTGGAAAATGAGGGGGAAACGAAACGCGTGGTCGGTACTGTAAAACATGCGGGGGCGGTGATAATAGGGTATGAAGGGAATGAAGTGGGTGGGTAGGGGTGGTGGAGGAGGGGGTGTGAGGTTGGGGGTAAAAGAAAATGGGTGTTGGCGACTTCTCGGAGAAAAAAAATGTTATAGAATGTTGGTCAGAAGGTTGAGCTGTTGGATGCCTTTATCCTTAGATTTTTCTTTTTTGTGGAGGAGGTGGGGGTATTTATTATACTGCTTTTACTGTGGACGGGGTTTTGTACTTGAATTACCCCCATTCCATCTTGGTTGAATTTAAAACGGTGGCTTTATTTTTCACTCTGAAGAAGTCTTATTCGGTTGTTCTATAAAGGAATAGTATGACGTCATGTATATGGAATACTGTAGTGTTAGGTTATATATTATAGATTCAATGGTGGATTAAGTCACTTGATGAATTACGGTTGACGATTTTGGTAATCTTTGAAAAGTTCATATTAAAAGTTTATAAAAGAGATGTAACAATGAAAGGCTCGGGGCAGTGACCGGTCAGCTTCACTTTTTAAAATTTTTACAGTATCGACAAAATAGTGTTTTGAAATATATGTAAAATATTTCAAATAAATCATTTACATATGATCACATACAGATCATTTTTATTAATGCATTTTTTTTAAATAACTACTGTAAATTTTTGAAAATTTACAGTAGTTATTTATTAGCATCATTAGTAGTAGTAGTTAAAATACCATGTAAAGTAATTATACTACGTAGTTGTGATTAGTTTACATAATGTAGTTATGATTACCCAGTAATTATTGTAAAAGTAGTTCAACTTGTAGTTCGACTACTAGTAATTGAACTACTATCCGACGTGGTAAATAGTCGTCTGGTTTATCAATTTGTAGTGTTATGAATTCTCGATAATTGGGATGTTCATCAGTTAAATGTTTAGATACGTATTAAACTACTAATACGATAAAGTTATAATCTTGGAAGTTTTTGGAAGTTTTCTGAAGTACTTGGTAGTGCTTGCAGGAATCTTTCTGCAAGGAAAAAATCGGAAATTTCATCTTAATGTTTTTTCTTCTTCTTTAATCCGTCTTGCCTTAATTTTCACGTTTTTTCTTCTCCCACACCGTAAAACTTTTGTCAGCTGTCATCTACTGTCTGTTAGTTTTTCTACTCCCCCTCCCTCTCTCTTTTCAAGTTTTTTTTATTTTGCACTGACATTTGACAAGAGAGTGGAAATTACCAATCGTCGTTCGGAATCCGATTGGAATTGGAGATCGATGTGAAAGATAGCAAAGGTCACACGAAATAGTAGGAGAAAAATTGTATAGTTAGAAAAGGGGGGTGGAGTATTAAAAGGAAAGGGAAAAATATATATATATATATATATATATATAAAGAAAACCATGAGGGAGGGGTGGGGGTTTAGTTTCCCGTCAACCATCATCAGCCTCTTCCACTCAGGCGAGGGTGAAATCCAATCTCTTTTCTTCAGGGTTTTCCGAAAATTTCGCATTCCGGGTTTTTCTTTACGCGAAGCGTGGGAGGCATTTCTACCACGTCGCTTTCCACTTGGTGTTGGACGACTAACATGTCGAAATCAAGTTTTCCTCTAACCCCCACGTTCCCCCGTCTCACACATGCTACACACACCCCCTTACTTTTTTTTTCCATTTATTTTTTCTTACTTTCTGTATGGGTGTGTTTCAACGCCTTTTGTTGTTTCTTGTCGACTCCCGAGGAGTTTGAAGTTGCGCTCCTTTCGACCAATTGGAGACTTCTCGAAATTGTCGACACGTTGGGTGTAAGGGGGTCGTATGTGTTTTTCTGTGTGTAAAAAAAGATTTAGTTTTTTTTTGTGTTTGTGTGTGTGTGAAGAATTTGGGGAAGAAAAAAAAATGGTTTCATTGTGCGAGTGGGGAAATGTTGTTTTAATGGCAAAGTGAAGAATAAATCGTGGTATTTTTATTGCTATTGTGTGTGTGTGTGTGTGTTTAGTTTTGGCTGAGAATATTTTAAGCTTTTCTTTTTTGTCAACAAAAGAAAAGCTTTTGTGTTGTTGTTGTTTTTATATTTTGATTTTATTTTATGAAAAAAAATTACGAGTGATATGAAGGCTGTTCAAAATTGAACCGGATGTTTGCATGATGTAAAACGCTAATAGTTGTATTTTCGGCAAATAAAATCTGGTTTGATTTTGAACAATCTTTTTTTCAGAAATATTTGATGATGTTTCTTGGTTTGTTTTTCTAATTCGAATTTGTTTTTCAAAAAAAAAAGTACAATATTTTTTGTTTTTGACATTTTGTGAAAGTAAAGACTGCCTTGCACGCAATTTTCACTTAGACGATTAAAGCTATTTGTGAACAACTGTGACGTTAACTTCACCAATCAATTAAGTTCACTTCTTACTCAACCAATAAAAACTAGCTGACATTATATTTGTCCACAAAGTGCTTAAATTGCCTAACCGAAAATTGCGTGTCAGACTGTCTTCATAGAAGTAAAACGGGGCTTCAAAATTGAATTTTTGCTTGACGTGGAACTTTAGTATTTTAGACACTAAAATCTGTTTATATTTGAACATCTTCGTAATTCATCGCGTAATAAGAGAGGTTCTTGTAGACTACAACACTTTGTTGACTATAGGATTTCAATGATATGTGTAACACAATTCATGGAACATCGAAGAATCTGTTGCGTCATCTGTATAATTAAGAGTTTGAATTTGTGTCACTACTATTATAAATCAGTATTCAGGATGACCACGGAGTATTTATTCCTTAGTTAGTTTCGCTATATCATCAACCAATCACGTGTCTGATTCGATTGTATGATATTCGGATTTTGAGTTTTTATATTTTGTTCGTTTGTCGAATTTGATAAAGCCGAAAAGTTTGAACCATTGCAGCTGTTGTGTGTTTTGGAAGCAGATGGTGTGAAGACAAAAGGATGGCGTTGAGGACGCTACTGGTGCTGTTGTGTTGGAAATGTCGTCTTCGGGTGGAGTGAAGTGTCACTTGGAGTTGTAAAGTGTGCAGCCAAAGCCGTTGTTGTTTTTGACGGGTAATTTGCTGTTGGCGCGGTTGAGCCTCGAGGCTTTTCGAAGCAACAGCTCGCTAGCTAATCAATATTAATCCCTCTTGCACCTTTTAGCGATTCCTGAATCGTACTACTACTACTACTACAGGCTACCAGTAGTAGTACTGGTACTAGTAGTGTTACTGCTTCTGCACAAGTGGTTGACTGTCGTCAAGCTTGAAAGGCGACAATAAATTGACTTAGTCTGGTGCATACACTTGCACCACTTTTCAACTTAAGTGCTTAGTTGTACTTTTTTTTGGTGATGCTTGGTTCTTATTTTTACGTCGCCCCTCTTGTCGCCCACTCAAAAAAATTTTAATGGATAACTCGAGTTATACGGTGTTGACAAAAATTGTGTGGTTTTTTTTGTGGTTAAAATGTTAAGATGTAATTATACTGTACGCCTAAAAGTAGAATTTACAATTGGTTTTATTTACGTTGAGGTTTATACTAAACACGTGTGTTAATTGTTGATTCATATTCGATTTATTTATTTATTTGCGTGGGAAAAATACATTGAGTTGAATTCGACTTTGAGAGCACTCTGCCCCTCAGGATGATACTGTCCAATCGCCAAAGGTTTCTTGAGCTTTTTCAGGATACGATCTATCACCTGCCAACTTTTAGCTTTGTAACACGATTTCCCTGCAAACTGAATAACAAAAAAATATCAGTGCAATCTCTTATACAAGATGACTCAAAAGTACGGGTCCATGAGAATATTCGAAATGCTATTATAATGAAAATGTTGAGTTTTAAATATAACAGCACTTACATAAGGCTCTTTAAAATGGTAGCATTTTTATTGACCTCACGTTGTTACAAATCAGAAATTGTATTGTTACATTGAAAAACTATGAGTTGTAGCTACCAAGTCATAGTTAGAAAGTTCTAGCCATGGGTCTATTTAATCAGAATACACTGTTGTTTTATTTATTTCTAACAATGCAACCGAAATAAAAAATTTAAACACTAGACCTCCTAGAAGCTTAGAGTATATCACCTGTGTAATGCAGAGTAGTGATACAGTCGCCAAAGGCTTCTTGTACCCTTTCAAGTACGATCTACCACCCTGCCAACTTTCAGATTTGTAGCCCTAACGATTTCCCCGCAAAACATGAACAAAACTGACATTGCATTCTTTTTTATATAAAGGTAGGATAACCGTATAAATACTATGTATACGATAATATACGTACACATATATACACACTAAGTCTTAATACAGTATGTAATATAAAAATTCTGTAAGATTTGTGTACACTTAAAAAACTGACGTTATGTAAAAGTGGGGGTAAACAATGAATTGGAAAAAAGTACAATTTCAGCATTCTTTTTAATAAAGTCTGGAGTAATATTTGGTATTCCATTCTCTTTTGCAGTATCTTTCTTTCTCTTATCTTAGGTTGTTTTTGGTTTCCCCTTCTAAGTTATTACGAACGGGAAGGAAAAGTAACTGGGGGGAAAAAGCATCGAAGAGTATATGCGTTGTATGTTGGTTTGGTGTGTATTTGAAATGGGGGGTAGATAGTTGTGTGTGTGTGTGTGTGGGAATCATAAGCCAGTTTTTTTCCTCCTATCGAAAAGAAGAGAAAAAAAGATGAAGAGGGATCTAGCATAATAGTGCCATTTTTCCCTATCAGAAATGGAGTAAAATGGTCGCCAAAAATGGGGATGACTCCAATAGGAAGGAAAAAAAAATAATAGTGGGGGTAGAAAAATAGGAGGAATAGTGGAATCATTCTATTTTTTTTTTTTTTGAAGAAAAAAAAAGGAGAAAAAAAAATAGAAAGAAGCTTTCATCAGATTAATTCGTGAATGGAAAACGGTCGACCAATATGAGAAATGGCGAGTGCTTTTGGAATAAAAGGGTTTTTGAAGTAAAAAAATGAGATTTTTTTTTTCCTTTTTGATACTTTTTTTTTTTTACTTTTCTTCTTTCGTTGGCACAAATCGACCTCGTAACGTTATAGATCGTGATGTCGGATGATGGTTTTAAGTTGAGAAATCCCATCTTTTCGGACGTTTACGCGATTCACCATGTTTATTACAGAGGAGAACGCACTTTGCTTGCGAATGAGTTTTCTACTGGTGTGGAAAAAGAGTGAGAGAGAGAGAGAGAAAAATGCATTCCAATAAATGACAGGAACGAGCGTTTGTTAGTAGTAGTAAGACGACGACGAAGAAGACACTCGAGGCCAAAAGTGGCAAGTTGTTGGAATTGTTTGTTTTGTAGGTTGGTTGGTTGGTTTGTAGAAACGCCGTAGGTTATAAATTAACCGGTTCAAGATGGAAGCGATCACTTGAACCAAGAAGTGTTTACTACTGTTCGTTTGCCTGAAATTGCTGTTATTTGTTTGTTTGTTTGTTTTTTCCTCCTACGCCTCTTTCTTTTTGAAAGATGCGTGGATGCGTAAATGAGATTGTAAAACTTCGGTGTTGTGGTTTGCAATCGACCACAAGTGTCGCTGTTTTTTTTCTTCGTGTGTGTTTTCTTGCAGTTCGTCGAACTAGGCCTACTAATAAAACAAAATTTTAGTGCGTAATGAGTTAAGGGTAAAATACACAAATGACCACTTGATAAGGAAACAGTCACACTGGACTGCACAGAACAAACAGGTAGCACCCAAACAGTTCTTACTGTACACTGGAGTCACACTCAACAAAGTGCTCTTTAGTTTTAGTTTTTGTTTGAACAAAGTTCTCTTTGGTATCTGTTTTAACAATTACTGTACAGTATATGGAAATATTCTATAGTTGATTTGTTGAAGATTGTCCAAAGCCCTTGAATAATTACACTCAGATACCTGAGAGCATGCTGGTTTCCAAGTTACTAGCGAACTATTACAGTTTCCGGTCATAAGCACGAGTTGCGCAATTTTAGGTATGGCAACTCTGGCAATTTGTTGACCACTTCGATGCTAGTTTATTCCTTAACCAATAAAAACTGGTCAGCAAGAAGCTGACGTTGCAGTTGTTGACAAATTGTTCTACTTGTTCATGACTTGCCACACAAATAAAACGCTTGTCAGACTGTCGGGTGACCTGTAAAATGTCTTGCAACAATAAACCAAAGGTCTCTGCCACATGCAATTTTTGGTGTGGTAATATGTGCATAGCTGTGACGTCAGCTCTGTAGTCAGCCAGTGATTGGGTAGTTTGGACAAGATGCTGATGTCACAGTAGCCAATAACTAATAAAACTTTAAATCTGCGTGCGTGAGTGCGTGCGTGCGTTCCCCTTTAATAGCATATTCAACAATAGCATATTTCTACGATTTTAGTTTTAAGATGTTTTTAATTACTTTAGAAACTTTATTTTAAAGTAATTAAAAACATCTGAAAACTAAAATCGTCTGAAACTTTATTTCACCAATACTCTTTCCAACGTTTATATTCTAGCATTATCGTACTTTATTGTCAATGCTAAAAAAGTTTATTATGAACCGCGTTTTGTACTCATCATTTCAAATTCGTTAGGTTTTCGTTTTTGTATGTACTCGTAAATGTTGTGTTATTCAGCTGATATTATTTTGTTTATCATTTTTATGTACTTTTCATATCATATTTTTGTTTAAATTTTATTACATTTTAATAATATTTGTGTATTAATTTTTAAATATTACTTTATAGGTGCATCAGCGGCATCGAAAATGTACGTGGACGCCATTATACGACTAGCCAGGAATGCTCAACAGGCGACTTGGGGCGGAGCTGCTGATATAGGTAGGATGATATTCTCCTTTTATACCTTTTTTAAAAAAAAAAAAAAAAAATATTGTATTATATTTTGTGTCACTCGCAATAGTGCGAGTTCAACAACTGAACCGAATGGAGTTTTTCTGCGATTTTTGTTTTTGATCGAAGTTTTTCAATATTTACGCAAAGCTTGACCTTTGCTACGCTTTTGTGCGGTTTTAAATAGTAAATAAACAGTCGACTATCAATTAACCTTTCCAATCTTGCATTTTGATGAGTTGCGTGAATTGTTGAGTACTCGTTAAATTCCGTTTTCGAGTATAATTGATAACAGTGACGTTTAGTCACGTGTTGCGCTTCGGCAAACAACAACTCGTCGTTATGAACGTTTAGCATATGGGATTCATTAATGCTCACTTTTGGGCAGTTTGGTCAAGAAGTTACTAATGTCGTCGTTGGCATAGGTGACACTGATGTATGATATGGGGGCACGAATGGATAGGTAGTCAATATTAGGATCGATCGATTTTTCCGGAAAGATCGATATTTTCGTTGGTGGTCACCTGATAATTAATTGGCGCGTCTAACAAATGCGATGGATTACCACGAACGATTAGTGAAAACGAGTAATCGATGATGAGATACGTTTTAATATATACGTTCTGCGTGCATTTGCGTGGTGGGAAGGGGAGGGGGGGGGAAGTAGTTTGTGGTAGAAACAACGCCAACAGCAATGCACCCCAAGTTCTTACAGTGTGAGTTCTTTGAAGACCGGAGACGACTATTGATCGCAGCTACCTTAGGGCCTTGTTATTCGAGTGTAAAAGGAGGGGGGGAGGGAGATGGGGGTTAGGCTTGTGTTGTTGGGTGGATGGTCGAAAGACAGGGTGACATGGACGTGTTTGGACGGGGTCAGCTGTTGCATTGTCGTGATGGCGCATGCGCAGCACTACGGTACACTGACTCTTTTGCTCTGGGTCTTTTCTAACAGCAAACCTCCATGGAGCATGCGCGATTCACGGTGGCGCACACTTCACAAGGGACGAAGCATAATTTCTTGTTTAGTTCTTTGAAAGACGTTTTCAACCTGATCGATGAGCAAGAGTGAAAAGAAAAGGTGAGGGGAGGTTGAGGAAATCCTCCTCGGGGTTTAAAACATGCGCAACAGGTTCAAAGAGTGTTTGGAGGTTGGGATTTTCGAAAAGAACGTTTTTCAGAGCCATGCCAAATTTTGCAAAACGAAATTAGTGTTTAAGACAGGACGACCTTTACGTTTATATTGAATGTGAATCTGCCTAAAATCGTAGAGTTTTTACTTAGTTTCAGGGTATTTTATTTTCCCTGACTGTTCGTTAGTTTTGATTTTTCTTTTAAACTGGTGTTTGAAGTTGATCGATAATAATTAATGCTATCTTTCACTGAGTTCTGAATCTTCACACATCATTTCATTTAGTAGTTGTTTTTGTTTTTGTCGCACTTAAATATTTTGAATTCTTTTATCTGACATACACTTGAATGGTATAGAAAATGTGACGTTTGAGGTTTATATTAGTGGAAGTTTCGAATCCAAACAATGATATCGTGATCAATAATAGCCTGTTATGAATATTGTTTTCAACAAACGTTTCTTAAAAGATCACGTGCTGCTGATTTGATTAGTTGAAAAAACAAGTAATTCAATAAACTGCGTTTTGAAAACCCTCTTTCACAACTTCGTAATTGCTAAAACAAAAACGTAGAAATATAGTTTCGGCTGAAATATGTCAAGTGTTTATTTGGTTGGATCTGTTTTATATTTCTCAACAATGAATGACTGCTCACGTAATAAGCTAGTTGCTAGTACACTATAAGTAGGTAGAAACTATAAATCCCCCCAAAAAAAGCATTTATCTCTGTGTACAACAATGTGTGGTGGCTTGAAATGGCTTAAAATGTAGATATATCTCCAGCAAATAATTTTCATTGAAAAACGGACTCTGTGTGTGACGAAATCTCAGAATTTACTAGACATTGATCCGTCTAAATTCGATAAGTTACAACAAAATGTTTCACGACCCCAGCAAAAGTTCATAATTTCAGCTCTGTAGGTCATCGGGAACCTACTAAAAAAGAGCTCAAACATGTTGAACTACTTCAACTTTAGATTAAGTTTTGTAATGCACGTGCAGAATCATGTATTTGGTTTTATCTGCAATATCACGGGTAAGTCAAGTGTGGAACCAATTTAAAGAAAATGACCACGTTCAACTTTAAACAGCAAAAAAAAAAAAAAATAAAATTAAACCAACACGCAACATAACTCGAATACGATGAATAAATAACGCATTTGAAAAAATTCGTGACACATACTATAGTCGTAAATCAAGGTGAATGTTAAGTTTATTACTTACCATGCATAAAAATGCATGACATGTGCAGTACTAGAAATGATGTTAAAAGTGTAATGTAGCCTACGTAGATGTCGAGTGATTTCATTCACATTTGTTTCTTCAACCCTCGTTGATTTTTTTTTCATTTTTGTTTCATCAATAAGCCACGTAAACCGCATCAAACAAGATACGATGGTGCGTTGCTTTTAAGGAGAAGGCATTGTATTTTCATTAGCGAGGACATTGAAAACAAGCATGTTCGTTGTGCGTATGTGGCAGGGTTGCAAAATATTCATGTGGTCGCAAAATGGACAAAGCGTGTTCAAAATAAACCTCTTTTCATTCGCACGAGTGTTGGTATTTTAGCGCGAGTGTAATTCAGAAATGAAGTTTCTGTTACATACAACACTCGCGACTGCAGTTAGAATTATACTCGTATATCGAACAACATGTTTCCATAAATTAGGCGGATTATTAATTATCGTAATTGCAGAAAAATTAAACTTAGAGACGCGAAAAATTATAATAAAATTGCAGCTTGTGAAATTAGTTAAATGTCAGGCTGGTTTGGCTGGTAAATAAGTGGAAATGGGTGATACGATAGAGTGATTTTTTTGTTTATGAAATGCATGAAAGTAGAGCTTAAACTTGAAACGTTCATACATTCCACAGTTTCAAGTTTTCTTGTACTCTTTCTTGCTTGGAACTGCAACAGCGAAATATTTCTCTTCACTTTGAAAGGTACGTGTATAATTAATTTTAATAAATAAATTAATTTATTATTAAAAGAAAAGTATTTTAAACCAATTGCTTAAGAAGAAATTGTGTACAGAGATACATTCACTACAAGAGTTGTCAAGTAACGACTGACCGGCTGCTTTATGACGTTACTGAATGGTGCATCGTTGTATGAAGAGTGGGGTGGTCATTATAATGTGGAGGGAATAAACAAAAGTTTTAGTTTGAATAGGGGCACCAGCCTATATTGTTTCAATATTTTAAAAAGTACTACTCCTAAAATTTGGTGAATTTCGGATGAAATTTAGAGGTCGCTACCATAGTTTGGATGATTGGTTTGAAACACAGATAGGCCCTAGTATTAACACGGGATTTTTCAGATTTTGGTAGCGACCCCTATTGTTCAAAACTAACCTAATTTTACAAAAAATATTTTTTTCCACAATGGAGCAAATTCAGAACGTATCCCAACCATTTTTTCAAAACTTAAAAATAAGGACTGTATAAATAGTAATGAATAGTAATTTCGAAACATCTCGTTGTAAGAGTTAGTAGCTCATTATAGATCGGAAGTAAGCTCGATTATCCTTTCAATATCGTGTAAGTGTGTGTCGATCTGGAATGTTTGGAATGTGTATGCGCTTTGAAAATATAAAAAAGTCGGCTTTTTTCCTGTTTCCCTCTACACCACATGTGGTGTAGGAGAAAAGATTAGGATCACTCATACTAACTCTCACTGGAATACTCCCTTGGGTGGCAGTGAAAAGGGTGAAAGAAAACGACCAAGCAAAAAAAAAAGCAGCATGTCTTAAGACAGTTACCTCAAATTGTAACAACTCATATTGCGAAGCAATATGAGTTGAGTGAATAAATACCTGTAACGAATGTTGCGAAGCAACATGAGTTGAAACGATAAAAAAAATAACGAAATGAAACAAAAATAAAAAGTTTTCCGTTTTTTTGACAGGCTGTATAATAGTACTGTATAGTTACATACACACAGGCGCGATTCACAATTTTTTTGTCATTTTTTAGCGTCGTGTGCATTTTGCCTTTCGAACGCAATATAATTTTTGTCGTTGGTCAAAAGAAACTATTTTTTTCTTGTTCAACGATTGTGTAGTCATTAGTGTCTAGCGTCCCGTTTGTTAATGTTTGAGGTCGGCCAAAGTCGTTTACAACAACTCTTTCGATCCATTGAATCTTTCTTTCCCCCCCCTTCCCTTTTTGTTTCCTCCGATTTTGAGAGGTTTGCTGTTAGTCGAGAACGAGTGGAAGAGCGAGGGGGGCGAGGTTACACGGGAAAGTTTGATGTCGTTTAATGGGCAGCAGCATTAAAGGGCGGGCGTCAGTTGGTCCGGTCGTTTAGAACGATGGCACGAGAGTGAAAGCCAAAGCCACCACTACCTTCCACCCCTGAGCATTCATTCATTCTTGTAATGTGCGTTTGTGCATGTGCGGTTAGTTGAAGGAAAAGTCTCTTTCTTTGGGCTAGGAAGTCAAAGGGTTTCTGTCATAGCAGATCACCTTTTCGACCTCCCGTTGAGACGCAAGGGTTTGTGGCAAACTTGCGACGATGGCGAGACGACAAAACGTCTTTTGTACTAGCAGTTGATGTTGGCTGTTTGCGCGATAAATTGACTCTCGTCGTCTTGTAGTAGTCGTTGTTGTGGGAACCGAAAAGAGATTTGATAGAATTTTCCCCGCATTCTTTCTTGAACGGCCAATATGAAAGTACTCTTTGGTAGGACCGAATGGGTTTGATGACTTGTTGCCATGACACGATTGTTTTGCGATTTCATTTTTTAAATTTTCGTGTTGTACGCTGGAAGATACGAGGGTATTGAATGTAAGGTTATTATATTTATTACATCCACAACATCCTGATGGATCCTGATGAACACCCGTTGTTATGATTATTGTTGAGTTTTACGTGTAAAAATGGAAGAACTGGGTTTTGTTTATTGGACGGTTGGTAAAATTAATTTTATAGGTACAAGACGATGCTAGTTAATAATTGAGCACAGTTGTTGTACACATAAGCAATGGGATAAAGTGAATCTCATTATGTTCATTATAGCGTCGCGGGTTTTAATTAGTGGACGTTTGTCTCATCATAGCAACAGGGGAGAAGTGGTAATTTAAAATAACCTTGTACAGATTAGCGTTCGATGTGTAAATGTGTGTATTGTATGTACACTTGTAATGTTATGCTGGATAGCTTTAAAAAGCTGTAGCGATGTGTTGTGTTATGGTGGAAAGCTTTAACCATGGCGTAACTAACGCTTTAGCAGGATACGTATTCATTGTTCATTTATTCTCATGGATTGACAACAATTAGTGGTTGCCCGGATAAACTATGTGTAGTTAACTATATCGTATATAGCGAGTGGTTCAACACTGGCAACAATAACTGAAATGAAACTATATGAACTCACCTGTTATGTATGGAGTAAACCATACATAACAAATATTTACTGTATGTACAGTATATAAATATATGTGGTTCGATTTTCAACAGTGATGTAATTGGGCTATACAAATTCTGTACCTTTGACTGTACTAAATATGTAGCATGTTACTCAGCAACACTCTAAGACAGCCTTAACGAAAATCTCA
>JAQIWH010002741.1:0-22966 GCA_034695005.1 Cryptops parisi | reverse complement strand
TTTTTGCACTGGTACACAGGAGAAGGGATGGATGAAATGGAATTTACAGAAGCGGAATCCAATATGAATGATTTGATTTCCGAGTATCAACAATATGAGAATGCGACGATCGATGACGACGGAGAGTTTGAAGAGGAAGAAGTAGTGGAAGAAGAAGCAGAACACGAAGCAGAATCAGTTTAAGATCAACAGTTGAAGCCTCCCGACCAACACAATTTTTTCGAGTCAAAGTGGAGCAATTTGTGAACAACTGTGATGCTGGCTTCTGTTCACTGGTTGAAGCTGTTAGTTGTCCACAAATTGCTCCCCTTGCCACTCCAAAAATATAGTGTCAAGACGCCTTTTACATAAAGTTGCGAGAATTTGAAGCAATATAATGATCACATATCATAATCCTATGCCTTTTAAAGTTGGATGATTTATACTACAATTACGACACATTTAAAGGCAATTCTGTTTGCAAACATGGGCTATAATGAGCGTCACAATTTTTAAACAAATGCAAGATAACAAACAAAAGCTTTGAATGGAACTCGTATATGAACTGAAAATTGCCTGCAGTTATTGAAAGATAATTTAAAATAAAAATAAATTTTATAATTTAAAATAAAAATAAACTTTTTATCGTGAGTTCAAATAGCCTTGTTTTACAAAATACAATAAATGCCTACCTTGAGTAGAACTTTGGACTGTTGACTCGAAGTTCATCGATTCCAAAATTTGTAAATCGTGACAGCAACAGAAAAGTGTTGACAAAACCTGCAATCCAAAACAGTTTACTAGAAAATTTCTTGTCCATTCTGGAATAGATTTTTATTTCTTACTTTTCTTAACATTTCAACTCTTTGCCCAATAAGTATAAACCATGTCAATGTTGTCTGCAACACCAGCAAAAAATTTACATAAAAATTATTTCCAGCAGAAATTATTCTACTGCATCATGATGTAGTTAGCTTTGCAATGAACTGAAAAAAAAATAAATTTAAATTAATAATTTGTTTCCTAGTAGAAAAATCATAAATCAATAAATTTATGTCCTGTAACGTTGTTGCATTTACTACGGATAAATATTAGCATAATTTCAACAACAAGTTGATAAGAACGTACCGATAAATTCAGATACTGAATCATTGTCAGAGTCGGTCCGCATGCCGCCAGTGATCTCTTCATTTTCGACCATTGGTAAGAACAACTGTACAAATTCCGACGTATAGGGTGGGGCGATGACATCCAGAACCTACATCGATAATTCATTTTTGAAACCCAGTGAAAATGTACGATTCAATGGAAATACGGAAATACAAATACCTCGGTGATGAAATGACGAATCAATGAAATATCAGTGTTTTGTTTCTGCCAGCACAATTTAATATAATTAACTATTGGCACCACACAACCACGACTGAACAAAAGCACCATTCGATCCAATAGCATCTTTCTTCGTTCCAACTATTTTTAAAAGAAACACAAAGTCACCATGAAAATGTAACCAATTACATAAGTGTTCTTAAAGAGTTAGTCAAATTTTAACCACAGAAATAATCCATATAAAAACATGGAGTTTGGAAACGCTTCCCTTCTGACATAACACAGGGTGAAGTCCCAAACCTTGATGAGCCTGTACACATGGGAAGGAGCTCCGAACCCATGTAACATGGAATTTCTACTTTGCTCGAAGCCTAGTATGTGGTTGAAATTTGACTAGACCTTTTAGAACAACTTGTTCACAACTTAAACACATTATAGAAATAATCGCACCTGAACTAAAACGTCAAGATCATCTTGAGGAGATTCAAAGAGTCGAATCAATAAATCTAAAATTTTTTGATGAAGAGTCGTATGGCACGTAGCAACCTGTTTAATTAAGAAATAACCTACTATTTATTTTTTGTACACTTTCTACAAGCAAACAGTCAACAATTTGAAAAAAAGTTGAACCAAATATTTAACAAATGCAATGTTTAATCCAACATGAATGAACCTACCTCATCGAGTAGAGCTAAATGCAGAGGTGTATGATCTGTAGTCAGCTTAAAATAACTGGCGTCCGTGACGACGCTGTCAACCCATCGTATTACTCCAATTGCAACAACAGGAAATCTAACATAACATAAAACCACAAAACTTTATTTCTTGCAAAGTAATTTATTTTGTAACATATTTTGCATAAAAGTAAACACAATTTTGTTCTGTGCACTTTCATGGTGAAAGGCCCCCGGATGCAGGTTGACTGTATATAGAACAGTTATACAGTGTGTCCTGAAAGGTCTAGTCAAATTTCAACCACAGATGCTATGTATCGAAAACAAAGCAAAAAGTCCATATAAACATGGGTCGGAAAATGCATATAACGATTGAGATAAAAGGCTTATGCATTTGAGTGACTTCACCCCGTGTTATCTCAGAAGGGAAGCATTTCTGGACCCATGTTTATATGTTTTGATGCCTGCATCATCTGTGGTCGAAAACTGACTAAACCTTTCAAGAACACCCACTACAGAATATCTAAACCAAAAATTATGAAGTCATCTCACCTGATATATTGATATAAGGCACCAACTTCTGCAATCAATTCTGTAGAACCTTTGCACTCGCTGCATATATTATGCACTTTCTCAATGGCTTGAGACGTTTGTTTCAATTCATCTTTGTTTAGCGATTTCCGAACTCCCTAGGATGAGCATAATTACCTTGTGTTAACAACAATTGTCAAAAAGAAAAATAGTAATAAAAATAAAATAAAATGAAAAAGAAATCGGTATTTTCACCTTTTTATAAGTTTCGTAAACACTGGCTGCATAAGCAAGAAGGTGAATATATTTAGGCTTATGTTCAGGATTAATTTTCATTCCTGGTCTAAATAAGCTTTCAACAAGCAGGTCTAAATAAATAAATAAAAAAGAACAAAATCATTCTAATGCTGGAAAAACAAATTTATTTTGTCCCATCGAACTAGATGAATAAAAACAGCTAGCTGCGAAAAATAAAATAATGTCTTATATTATTAAGGTTAACACGACTTACCAAGAAAATGAGGATTCTTTAACAAGTCGGCGGGAGGTGGATCAACCGCGGTATACATTTTATACAACTACAAAAAAAATAAAATTGATTCGAGTCGACCTCATAAATGCAGCATTTACTACTACAGGCAACTCCGGTTAAGAACGTTCAATGTAGCAAAAAAAGATATTTGTCTGGATTGTCAATTTGATTGTGATCCATACAAATATTTTTTGTTACTTCTTAGTGAACTGAGTTGCCTAAATACGAGTTAATGCAAGTTTCCAACGCACCACTGTGATATCGGCAGGATTAAGGGCACTTCGTGATAGCATAGACGTCAAAGCTTGGCACGCACGTGGATATGCAGCGGCTCCGTTGAGTGCCATGATGATGGGTGTCACGTCATGACCACTTTTGTATACAAAATTAACCAAACATATTACTATACTAATAAATAAATAAATATATAATTAATTAATAAATAAATGACGAATCCAGATTCCTACTCACACTTCTTTAGCGTGCATAGAAACTTCCTGAGCCAACCGTCGAATATTGGAACCTCCTTTGATTTCTTGCGATAATACATGTAGCAATGTGTGGCTGTACAAAAAGGTGTGCTGCCCATGACATACCATTTTCTAGAAAACAAACTCGTTTTAATCCCCAATTTAAAATTTGCTTGCACCATGCATTTCAAGCCAAGTACTTACAGTGAACTCGGATATCAATTTCGGTTTCTGTTCGTTGGAACTTGACAAGATACTTGACACCGACGTTTTCAAAATGCGTGAAAACACTTCGATCTGTTGAGCTGCAGTGGAAATACTCGTGATTTCCGCTTGAAAACCCGCATCGGATATCAACTAATAAAAATAAACAAACACGTGGAATTTTAATATTTCACACACAAAAAAATAAAAATTATTTGATCTTTAAAACAAACTAAAACAAAAAACACTCCCCCCCCCACCATATTACTACATGAAAGCAAAATGACACTGAACTGCATTTTACTGACCTTAATGGTGAAATTCAGCATTAAGCAGTCAGGATAATCTTCAGCTAGTTTATAAATTAAGGACCTCCAGGTTCGATGCTCAATCATTTCAGTCAACCAAGAAGGAGTCTACAAAAATAGTCTACACATTAAAAAAAACAAAAAAAAACAACCAACTATACTGTACACAAAATGTCTATAATTGCAACACACTCACTTCACCCTCATCTGTGAAAATCGAATCAGCTTTCTTTGGATCGAAATGTTTGATGATCATTTCTTTCAAATGATTTTCCACCATCTGCTGCACTTCGCTCACCGTCACACCTAGTTCAACCCATATTTATTAATTTTTAATATTAATATTATAAAATTCACATTATAGATTAATTATTCAACACACTCTAACTGACCTGCTTGTAATAGCCATTCAGCCAACAAATTGGCCATTTGAGCAACACCGGTATAGTTTTCAGGAAGCAATTCTATAACTTGATCTGGACCACCCCCGGCTTGAAAATACCTGAAACGATAGATCAGCGTCAACTTTCTTTCATGTTCCATTTAATACTAAACCATTTAAACCACACTGCGACCTATTGGTTTCAATCGTTTACAAGCAGGGTTTAAATCCAAAGAAGTGCATTTCATTGAATGGTATGCTGGGTAAAAAAATTTTCCAGTGTCTTTATTATTCGTAGTTTTGTTATAATGAATAGTGATACCAAAAAATAAAATAAAATGAATAAACTCTTCTTTCTTTAGTCAAGTCACTATCCTGGGGAACGTTACAAAATGAACAATATACATAAGAACAGCTCCTATTGCAGGTGGTACACTTTGTAAGGTTTTCACCAATGTGAACTCTTTGATGAATTTTCAGAAGTAGGAACATTTGTAGGGTTTCTGACCAGTGTGAACTCTTTGATGAAGTTTCCAAGCAGATGCCTGAACAAAGCTGTTGTCGTAGATAGTACATAAGTATGGTCTTGGTTTGTTTTAAAGTATGGTCTTGACTATAGAGTGAACCTTTAATGAATTTTTAGCATAGAGCGCCAAACTAACTTCCTTTTTTTTTTTGGTGGATCATTTATAAGACTTTTAACCTGTGTGAACTCTTTGAAACGATATAACCTACAAAAAGTTCTTATTTCAGGTGGTACAATTGTAAGGTTTTCACCAATGTGAACTCTTTGATGATCTTTGAAATGGGAATATTTTAAGTTGTTTTTTTTGCGAGTGTGAACATTTTGAAAAACAAGATGCCTGAACGAAGCACTTGTTGCAGACACAAAGTTTTTGACCAGTGTGAACTCTTTGATGAATTTTCCAAGCAGAATCCTGAACGAAGCTGATGTTGTAGATAGTATGCATATACGTATGGTTTTTCACCTGTGTGAACTCTTTGACAAACACATTTAGTAACAAATGCAGAATTTTAGTCGATGCTATGATGGTATAGATTGGAAAAATGCTTAGATGGGATTTAGTTGATGCACCACACCCAGACCCAATAGAAGATTGATACCAAGCATTGATATTTACATCGATTATTTTTTATATATCATGAATATTTTGAATATTTATTTTACTTATTTATTTATTTATTTATTTATTCACAAAGCATTCCAAAGGTAGAATAATCTGATGATACAGGACAAACAATAAACATAAAAACAAACTAGACAAAAATAAATAAAACTTCAAACTTCCTATATAACACAGCAATGGTCAAAATTAAAAACACCACAAAAACTGAAAATGCTGGATAATTTTGTAACACGTTCCCCCTTGTAGAAGATGTTGGATTTAAACCCTGTGTTCAAGTTAATTAAAAGTTAGTACTTAGTTCACGGCAACACAATATTCCGGTTTTATTGAAGCTCAAATAATACAACCCCTACATATGTAGTAAAACCACAGCTATTAAAAATTATCTACTACCATTGAGTAGATTATTATTTTTCTAATGAAACCAGTATAATTAATCAAGTTTAACTGTAAGAAAAAAAGGATGCATTCTCTCACCGTTTGAGCTGGACAAATATTCCAGGTTCCATAATGTAGTCCTGACTTCCAAATTTCACCAAGCATTCTTGCTGAGTATGAAAATGATCAAATTCAGGTTCTTCGGTATCTGTCAGAGGCTAGAAATAAGGACCAAATCAAAATTTTAGTTGTTGCTGACTACTATACAGTACGTAGCCTCACTCAAATGGCAGGTTAGGTTTCAAACTCATGTCAAAAAGTAGAACACAAAGTCTTTCCTTTCACTTGCAAATGCATTAATTTGAATGATGAATAACATGTTCATGTATTGTGTGTGCAATAAAATGAACACTAATAAACGACATAAAAGAAAAATGAACATTGTTATAATTACAATCTGTCATATTAGCAGAATAAATGTCATAAAAGTGAAGGTGATACAAGATGAAACTGTAGGCCTACACCATAGATACCCTATGTAATTAGTCAATGACCCCACAATTTGATATCCTATTGTGCTATTATTGATTAACTAAAAGTAAATATCGCTTTTATGATTAACATGCAGAATCCCAAAATACTATCTTGGCATTCCACAACTTTTTAAGTCGAATTTCTCATATTGACCGAAAGAAAATGATTACACCTCCATTTTAAGCAAAAATTTAGTTTAAAAAATAATGTACAATACACTATGTACGACCGACATGCAGTACAGTACTCTAATAGTATTGCCACGAGGGACTGTTTTTTTGATCGGTAATATGGTACTTTCCGGTTATGACCAGGCCCAGTCTGATGTTGCTATTTGCTTGTGCTTAATTACGGGTTTATTTTTCAGGTTAGATTAGAAAAAACAAAGAAATGTACTAGACGTATGATATTGTTTTGTTTTCCTAACCTGCAAAATTAAACCCATAATTAAGTACAAGCAAATAGCAACATCAGACTGGGCCTGGCTATAACCGGAAAGTACCGTATTATATATTATAATGGTGCAATTTCTTAATGCAGTACGAGTCTATGCATATATGGAACGTGTGTATAAATCATTAGAATCCGGTTATTATAATCACGGATAATGTTATCTATCAGTTATCTTTATCATTCGGTCCCAAGACAGTTTAATTTTTTATTCATTGTTTAATGTTATCTGCCGGTTATTGTTATAAAAGTCCCAAAGTGAATACAATAAACGGATTCAATTGTACTGTACGTTCAGTTTTAACAGACCATATAAGTAGCAGTCGATAAGCATTAACCAAACAATTTAAAAAACCGGCATCAACAAATGTCAAATGTGCGTATCATCACCTCGTCAGGATCCTCCATTTCTTCGTCCCAGTTCGCATCTTCGTCGAATTCAACATCCATGATGAAATTATGAACACTTAAACTTACAATCACGTTGTTATTTTCATCGACAGCTGAAGAATTTGTGATTGAAAATCAACTACAATTCATGACAACAACGCTTAACGAACAAGCATGGAGGACGACATCTTGTTTGAAAGCGATGACGTCATTGCGGTGCGGCCGACTCCGAAACCTTAAATTTTTACTTTCGGAATTTAAAAAAATAGCTGATTTTTACCTAAAAACCCCACGATATATATAATACATCGTTTCATCAGAGTTTAAATGACATATTAATTATACATTTTTCTTTATATTCAGAACAGAACATTTCCAATTGTTATGACTCCATCTAATGACAAAACTTTGAAACTAATATTCACTATTGCAGATATTGCTGTCTCTAGTCGCTAAAGACAGCAAGATTTGTCAAGGTTAAAAATTGGCAATAGCTGTCACGTGATAGCGCCAGCTGTACTTAAATGGGAGATTTAATTAAATATCGCATAAATCGAATTACTAAATCAAAATAAAAAAAAACATCTGAATCGAAAGCCGCATAAATCGAATATAGTATACATACCCCCTCCCCCAAAAAAGCGCATAAATTAAAATTCAAATTAGTCAAAAATCGCATAAATAAAAAAAAAAACCAAAAAACGCATTACTAAAAAATTTAATTGTGTAATTAAAACAAGTACTTCAATAATAAATAAATTAAAAACAAAAATCGCATTGATTGAATATGTTCATTTAACTTCTTCACAACCAAGTCCTTAAAAAAAAAGCTGGTGTTTTGTTGCCACAAATCCTTAAAACACCCAGATTTTTGGCGAGAAACCTCCTTTGGCAACATTGGTTATTTGATGTCTCCTTTCTGGAATTGTCCAAAGCCAGAATAAATTATAAAATAATAAAAAAACGCTTCCTAATAAAGTATTGTTCATGAATACAATGTAGTGCTGAATGTAGTAACACTTGTAATACAATGTAGTAACACTTATGAAAAATATACCTTTTATTGACTTGATAACCAACTCATTATAACAATTCATTTTTCACTGCAAAAATCTCTGTGCATGTGTTGATCATCAATAGTAGACAATCTAAAAGTTTTATTTTCCTTATAAAGGAAATGAGCAATTGTAAAATTAACAAGCAAACGGCTAATCAATCTTTTCAACACCCAACTGTTATATAAAGTGGCAGTTAAAATGCTGTGAAAAATAAAACTAAGCATTCAAAAGCACTTTTTGTTTAACCCAACTGTCTATAATACTATTGTACCGTACTTGAATAAATTAGCAATATTATCGATAATCTTGTGATAAATTTCTACCATTTTGCTTTGTGATTTGTTCCTAATGAAGCACTAACTCCAGTTTTCATTCTATTAGTAAAAATGTTATTAGAAGAAATATTCTTTGTTTTGTAACGTCTAAAAAAATGTCACCAACAATCAGAATCGAATGAAAATTAATCTTGGGAAGATGTTGCAAGCTAAAATTGGCTTCTTATACTGAGCTGAATAATATGATTATTTTCATCATCACTTTTATATATAAGCATTTTGAACTTCCTATTCAAAAGACCTTCAATTTTGTTGTTGTTGTTGTTGTTTTTTGTTTTAAATTTATCATCAAGCTAACCTTCGAATAACCAATCTGTTTATTACATAATGTAACGCTCCTGTTAGTAATCCGCTACTTAGATGACACTAAAACTTTCAATAACGCTAATAAACTGCAATGAAATTAAGTTATCACGATTCTGTAGGTGTATTTTCATAAATTAAAAAACATAATTACAAATATATACAAAAAATTTAAGTAATCTTGTACTGTGTGTTTAAGCCACTGAATAAAACAAAATCTTGTAATTTGTACTGTGTTTAAGCATAAATTCGCCTCGATTTATAAAGTCTCCGATATAAAGAAGGAAGACCAATGACCAGAGTTGAAGTGATCATATTTTTGTTGGTTATTTTGAGGATAATTAAGAAAAGCGTCCATTGAGTGGATGAAGCAAAGAGAACTTCACGAAAAATCAAATGTACAGTTCGTAAAACCCTCCAAGTCCTGAATTGGAATTGTTTCTTCGAATGGGGTCATTCCAGTGTAAAACATTTGATCTCGAACCTAGAATTAATATAAAAAATAAAATAATAAGTTATCCAAATTTTGGTGATCAATATTGCAATACAGAGTGTTCCTGAAAGGTCCAGTCAAATTATTTTAACCAAAGATGCTATACAAATGTCATTCTTGGTGAAACGAAAGCAGAAACTCAAAGTTCATGTGGGAATTTTGTTGTGTGTGTTCAGAAACAATCACCCACTGGCGCTGCAGTCAGTCATTCTCCAAAATGGCGAAAAATCGATATAGACATGGGTCCATAAATAAATGCTCATTTTCAGACCTAAAGCGATTATGAGACCATATTAATTCATTTATGTGACTTTACCCTGTGTTTATATCAAACGGGAAGCATTTTCGAACCCATGTTTATATGGGTCGTTTGCTTTGTTTTGATGTGTAGCATCTGTGGTTTGACTGTAGGTTAAACATAAAACATAAGACTAATTTAAATTGTGGAATAAATTAAAAAATCTTTCATACTCAATGATAAACGTTGAAACACAAATTGACTATAGCAGCAACAACGTTTAACTGATTGTAAGGACATCATCAGTGATTATATCCTTACAATGCCAGTGACACATATATAACTGTCACAACTCTCAAGTCCTAGGGAAGAAATCTGAATGTGCCAGAGCTTATAGGCTATAGATCCAAAGTGCTCGTTATATCAATTAATTCTATAAAAACTGTTGACTCACCTCTTCAGCTTCTCTGAACACCCTTAATAAATTTATCCCAATCAATTTTTTCAATTCGTCCCCATTCCAACCTCGATTGGCCAATTCAGTCAGCAAATCCGGATATTTGGAAACATTTTCCAAACCTTTGGGTACCCTACAAATAGGAAGCATTTCAATCGGTTTGTCATCATCTTTCTGTTTCAATCTGACGGTTTTATAAATTCTCGTAAACTTGAGTGACAAATTTCATTTACAAGCTGCAAAAGTTTCAAGTGAATAAAATAAGATTAATTCACCTGTTAATGCCATCAAAATCTCCACCCAGCCCAACATGATTAATACCAGCAACCTGTCGAATATGTTCAATATGATCTGGAATAATATCAGTGAAAAAGGAAAATAAAATTAGTTTCTGCTGCTGATTGTATTAGCGTCAATCACTTACAACTAAAAAACATAAACATTTTTCTGATTATAATATTTATACCCATCTCAAGTCATTCGCAAACAAAACGGTCACGAATGAATTTTAAATTAATTATGAATGTGACATCGCTTAGAAAGATTCAGATTGTACCAAGTGACACTGCCAAAGAGGGTGATCGAAATCATAATAACTGTCTTTGAAATGTTTATGCCGTGTTTCAGCAAAAAAATTTATTATTCTTCATAAAAAAATTATCCGTGCAGTTTGTTATTTTATATAAAACTACAAAACATTTTTTGAGCCCAGTTTATATGTAGTGTACCGTAGTGTATAAGACTAAATTACAACTAAAATTCCATGCTGTAAAATTATATTCACTTTACATTTGCATTAGTATATTACAAACTGAAATTGTGCGCAGTGTTATGCTGGAAAGCCTTCAAAAAAGCAATGCGCCGTGCTCGGCAGGAAAGCTCTACAAAGCTGTAGCTATTTGCTGTGTTATACAGGAAAGCTAAATTGTTCACCTTAGAAACTAGATATTTTGTTTGATCTATTTACCACTTAATTTAGAAACTAAATTAGAAACTAAATTAACTGGTAAGTCAGTGATTAAATTACATGATACAGTAAACTCTATATTCCACACTAAGGTCTATATTCCTCACTAACGTCTTTAAAACGAAATATCTGGTGTCACCAAAGGAATGTTACACATGTTGAGCCTTCTAATGCACACACACACTTAACGCGTGACACTTTGAATGATGTTTTGTTTATCAAGGGTACACCACTGGTCCTGACCATTTATCACAACAACAAAAATGCTGAATCCAAATAAAATAAAACATCAACAAAACTGTACTTACCAGCTACTTGACTCAACGTTGCTGTATCGCCACAAGATATAAACGGACCGAAGAAGTTAACCATCACAATGCCACCATTACTGCTCTGACAAAATAAAATTACCCTATTAAAACTTTTCAATCAACTTTAAAAACGGTGATATTTAGTATAATAACAACAACAATAACAACACATTCTGTACAATAATATTCGCTGCAATTGAATGCTACAGCAAACTAGGTTTGTCATTGTACTTCGTAGCGATTTCTGTTTTACAATTATGAGCCTGAAAACATCAGTAATTAACATTAAATGCTAATGACAAAAAAAAATTAACATATGACCAAAAAAAAAATCACATTAACCCTTTGAACGTTACCCAAAGTTATTGGAAGTACAGTAATGAAAATATGACATACCACACGTTTGAGAAATACATCGTTGACATTCCTGGTGCTATTGCACAAAGTGTATGCAGATGAATGGCTGAACATGACAGGAGCATGTGTGGAATCCAGCACGTCGTTCATAGTCTCCACAGAAACATGCGCTAAGTCTATAAGCATGCCCAGGCGGTTCATCTCTTTCACAACGTACTAAAATAATACAAACAACTGAAATTAGTATACGCTAGTACAATGTTTTAACGTTTTACTCCCTGAGCTCTCAGTCCACTGTGTACTCGTAAATTTATCAGGTTACGTGAATTAAAATTTTGGAAATTAAAAACAAAAACTAGACGTTTTACAATGCACTTTTTATCTAAGTTTATAGAATTAAAAATCGTACAAAAAAAAAACAAACTACAATACATGATCTAAAAATTCAGAAAAGTACTCACTCGACCAAACTGAGTAAGTCCATGATGGACGGGCTGATGCTCCCTGTCAGCCACGTGGGAGTCGGCCCTGCGAATGAAACAGACAACATTGGATTAGTTGTAATAAGTAAGTATTGATTTGCCAACGAACAAAGTGTTACAGATTTCATTTTTTATACAATTTCAGCATCACCATTTTTTATAACTGTACAAGGTTATACAAAACATCATTTGTATAAACTTGGTCGTCGACTGAAATTGATATTCTGCAAAGCACATATTCAAATTTGCAACTTTATTTCTCTTTGTTCATTCAACTGAATTAGTACTTCAATTGAAATTTTAACACTACTACTCAATATTGTCTTTGATTAAAAATACTTTCAATTCTGAAATTTTTTGTTTTTTCGAAAAGTCAAACGCAACATATTTGCTGTACTTTATCTGACAGCAAAATCTCAACCTCAGCTAACAGCAAAATTTCTAATGTCCTTCAATGTCAAATGACAGCCACGAGTTTAAGTTGGAAGCACTTCTTTTTTTTTCAAAAATATTTATATTCATGAAGCCATTGAGAAACAATTGGTTTTGACGTTGAATATGTAAATTTATAAAAGTTGAGCTCAATGAGAAATGGAAACATTTATTGGAAACCCATTGAAGGTTTCATCTATGACTCTTTGGAGAGATCATATGAAGGGCTCTGATAAGCCACACTTTTTCCAAAAAATGACATTTTTTACATCAAACTGTCCCTCAGTACTCTTTCTAGCTTGTTACTTGACCATTTCCTGGATTTTCCAGAAAAGGACAGCATAAGATTCAGAGAATCACCTTGTTGTTGTTCAGTATGATGGTCTATGGAGTTTCTCACAAAAAAAAAAACAACTCTCCTGAACAATTTCAAAAACATGGCTTATATCATTATATTTCCCAAATGCTTTCAATAGTTATTGGAAACCCATTAGACCATTTCACCTATGTGTGCTTGCTAACTTATATGATGCTGAAACTTCTAGTAGGACAACAGATCGCTTATGAAAGTTAAGCATGTGGTACGGATGACAAAAAAACTTTGAATACTTATTATTACCATGGGGTGTGACAATTGTGGGTAAGTGTCAAATATCGAACTCCCAGGTCATAGAACATGCGCAGAACAGCAAGGCTGCTGCCGATGGAATGACCACCTTCGACGCCGATCAAGCTAGCGATCCTTCCTTCGTTGAAAGCTTCTTCGATCCCTTGAATAAAGAAAGTTCCAAAAAGCAACAGCACGTGAAACAAAGTGGATCACCATTTGGCAACAAAGATTTCGAGCAAGTGTCACTAATGCTAGGTGAACGTGAAATGACTAGAAACAGTTCAAACTACCTCTGGAAGATGTGACGAATTTAAAATGATTGTGATATTGATTGGTGAATCTCTTGATGACATCAATTTGCTCCATTGTCAACTGCACAGCGTTGAGGTACTGAGATTCGCAAGGCACGTAGGCAGCCCAAAACTGAAAGAAGAAAAAACATTATTTTTGGTGAATAATCGTATTGAAAGTACAGTCGAATCTCTTATAACGAGAAATTGCTACCGCGAGATTTCACACAACGAGCGGTTTCAAGATTCAAATTTCTCTTCGTACAATGAGCAGACATCCGACAACGAGCACTGCTTGGTGACACAATAGTGAATCTATCATTTCACAGTACTTGTAGTGCTTGTATCTTTGTGCACAATTTTTTGTCAAACAATGAGATTTCTACTTTTGTAAATTAGTAATAAACTATCTTAATAAATAAAACCCAAAAGTGATTTTGTTTTCAATTGCTGATTGGTTGATGAATTTAAAAGCTTAAACGATAAAGGCAACAATGAATCCATGAATGAATGTTATTTTTGAATCAACAGGAAATTCTCGCGCGATCTCTGTATTGTTGTGCCAGGTGGTTCACATTTGAATTTCAAAAAGCATTCGTTGATTTTTCAACGGGTTTAAACTAGTTTTGTTATATTACATTGTAAAAAGCTGTGTTAAATGGATTAGGTATTTTTTAGAGTAAAATGTTGTTCGTACAACGAGTTTTTCCTATAACAAGGATTTTGCACCTGTTAAACTAATATGGGGGTTGACTGTATTGTATACCATGAAGATCTATAGTCAATCTTGTAAAAACAAATATCGATCAAATACATAAGATATGAAGTATCGGTATTTTCATTATTGACCGATACTCGATAACTCATATATTCTAAAATATTATCTTGGCATCCTTTTAAGGGAATAAATCTTGCATCACTGAAGAAAAACCATTTGGCTATTTCACTGTCACATCCAGACACACCCAACATGAATTTTGTATGGTTCATTATTAAAACTTGCACTTTAGTGAGTTAAACTCACAGAACTTTAGCAGTGTCTCTGTCGAAGTCGTCTCCGATGAACCACGATATAACGGAGAAAAAAATGATGGAGAGGGGGGGGTATGTAAATCAAGCCAATTTATTTCACCGTTCCACTGAAATTCCATTTCAAAGGACTTTGTGAACTCTACCGGAATGATTTAGAAAATGATTCATCTCGCTTGTCATCGTGGGCAAACATTGAATTCTGATGACATCTCTAAATCACCACTGCAAATTTTGATACAAGTGTACAGAGTTCTATGAAATTTAAGTTCACTGGTGAAGGTTGTCGTTAAGCGATCGATATTCCAGCCAATAACCATTATTCATCTTTGAGGTCATCTAATTATCAAATAAGCACATGCTGTTGGAAATCGATTCAAAAGTTCATTCGGCCACCCAATCTTATGGTTGACATAAATTTTCAAACTTGAGAACAATAGTTTGAAGAATTGGAATGTTAAAAGACAAACTAAACAACATCGTCTGAAACGTCAAATAAAATATTTTAAATGTCCAAAAAAAAAAGGGTATGAGAAGTAAATCTGAAGTTCGCCAATCCGCAAGTTTAGACAAGCAATCCGCACTTTTGACAGCTGAAACGTTTTATGGAACGATAATTTATTTCATGATTTAAAGAGTGTGTTGACCCAACAACTATTAATTTGCCTTAACAACCATTTCGAGAAGCAGATTAATCACTCGCACGTACACAAATTACAAACTTTTAAAGCATAATTTTTATGACACTTGCTCCTTGAATTCATAAATATTAAGTTGGGGTGCAAAAAAGTAAAATAAAAAATAAACATCAAGTTTTCATATCTTCAACACGTTCACATACGAGTTTGAAATGAATAATTTGAACAAGATTGTCTAAAAATAAAAAAATACCCCCCCCAAAAAAAACCACACAATAAAACACAAACAAAACCATGGTATTGGTATCGTTTAAACTTTCACCTTTCATACCATTTTTGCACTTCTCATTACTTTTTGAATAAACAAACCAATAAATATTTACACTGCTAGATATCCTGTATCAACCCAACCACAAATCAATACTACAATGCATAGTATTACATTGCGTACTCTTGAAAGCGTTCAATGGGATGGGATCCTTAGAGCCTCCTGACACACCCAGTTTTTGGTGTGGAAAGAAGAGCAATTTGTAAACAACTGTGACCTCAGCTTCTTGCCCAACCAATGGAAAGTCGTTGGCAAATAGCAATTTGATGACACAGTTGTCCACAAATTGCTCCACTTGCCACAACAAATTTGTGGCAAAAAATTGAGGCTTCCTCGTCAGGAGGCCTTTAGACATCGAAAGATCCAGAAATAAACCAAATACAAAACTACAGAGTTTGAAGAAACTCTGTAGTTTGCAAAGAATTAAGTCTGGTGCAAAAATTATTCCTTCAACATGCTCGGCATAGACATTGATCTAGAATCAAAATTTGGACCATACCAATATCAAGATTATCAATATCCACGTCATATATTGTAAATTAGGATTTAAATACAGTGTAACAAAAATAAGAAACCAATGTCTGAGTTTTTATATCTTGAACATGTATGGTTTCAATATCAAATTTTGAAAAGAATATATCGGCACTGGTGGGCACAGTCTAACAAAAATGATGCATAAAAACACATGATATTGAAACATTCACACAGTTCCCATTACCACACAAAATCTCAACACTGTTAGATATCCTGTATCAACCCAGCTGCAAAAATCAATACCACAATGCAAGTTATTACAATGCATACTCCCAAAAGCGTTCAATAGAATCCTCGGTGCTTAGACACCGAACGGTCCAGAGATAAACCGATACCAAACAATAGAGTTTGACCAAACTCCAGATAGTCCATAACTAAGTTTGACCAAAATTCTGATGTAAAATTTTTCCTTCAACATGCCCTTAAGAGTAGACACTGATCACGCGCTGGCGTATAAAACTTTGAACGATACCAATTTCAAGCTTATCAACATCCATCTCTTACATCGTCAATTAGGTTATATACAGTGGCCCGGAATGGGAAATCGATTTCTTGGAATGAACGAATGAAGGAAAACAAAATAAAATAAAATAAACCCTCGGCACACGCACATCTTCCGAGCTCAAATAGACTCGTGATTGAAGTGGAGTATATCGTTTTATCTTCCTTAATAACGTGCCAGGGAGTAAATCACAGTCGATTCTCTTTACCCACACTGTAAGATGTGAATCATGTTCTTTGGGGTTCAATTTCTCCAGGGATCTCCGACGCATGGAAAGATACTCCAACTTCCATCACTGGTGAAAGAAAAAATTATTTTCCGTTGTGAAAAAGGAACATCTTATTTTTCGCCTTGCTGGATCCCACAGACATTATTGGCCGCTATCAGTTAATGAATGGCTCAACATCTATGATAAAACACTGGCTTGGGTCTCCATTAAATTTCAATCTCGGTTGAGTGTTGGGGTGTTTTTTTTTCTTTCAATTTCAAATGGTGCATAACTTACAAGACATTATCGCATGTATAGATAAGCATATTTGCTTAATAAGTTACCAAAATGAAAGGAAAAAGTATGCATTGCTGTGAAACTTTTTGTTTTGCTTTCAAAAACATACTCGTTTTAAACTTTGAAGACTTTGGCACAGTCTTCCACCAAAACTGCTCTGCACAAAATCAATAGTAGTTGGAAGAGTAGAAAATGAAAATTGTCTTGTTTGTTTTCTCTTCAAAATATCACGAGTATGTTAGATCGAATACAGTGCTATTTCATCTAACCATAGGATCTTTCCGAAGAATGAATCTCTTTTCAGTTGATTTAAACTTCGTGACCATGGTGGTATGTAAAACGTAACTGCACTAGAACGATGCATGAAATGTAAAAGTTTTTTTGTTTTTTTTTGCAGACTGCATCATTGAAGCCTTGAAAAGGTTATAACGGTTTTTACAGTGTTTTTCAACTCTTCCTTTAACTTGTGTTAGTTCATTAGGTTTGCATTGCAGCATGGAACTTCACTCAAATGTTGTATAAAAAAAGACACTTTCAGTTTTGCACTATATTTCGTAAGACAGTGGACCCTTTCAACACACCTTTTGTACACTATTATTTACACATAGTTATGTCACTGTTTAGTCGACCGAATGATCTAATTAAAAAGCGGTACATTTATCACAATAGATTTTTTACATTCTGCTAATTCAATGTCTTCGGTTAATTTAGTTAACTTTGTGTGTGGAGGGGAGGTAAATAGTGACTGTGCATTGTTAACGGTGAGCAAGTTGACATTTTGGAGTGAAAACACATTACCATTTCAGAATAAAATTATTAGTTAAAAAATAAATAAATTCTGACATTTCAATCTTGCATGAAATATGTGCATTAAGGCGAGTGAAAACATCATTTTGCAAACATTAATAAATGAAACAGTACTGACATTCCAATCTTTCTGTAAAATATATTATGCATGAAACAAAAAACTGAACTCAATGGTACGTACCAAAAAATCAGATTGAGTAAATCTTTTTTAATGGACTTTTTTACTGTTGTCAATAAAAATAACAAAAAACAAAAGACCGTAAGTTATTTGCGGAAACCATGAAATTTTTTATATATGTTTAGCTACATGAAAAAAAAACACATTTATAAGTGATGTTTTCATGTCTGGTTGGTTTTTTGTTTTGTTTTTCGGTTTAAATAAAAAAAATAAACGCAAACATAAAACCAAAGAACATTTATATAGAAATCCCCGTTGCTGTTAAAAAAAAAGACAACAACCCAAAGATTCTAATGTTTTGTACTTAATTCATTTTCACCACCCAACTTCTGTCGACAAATTTGAAAATTAAACGAGCAATTCTGTAATAAAGCAATGCTTTCTAAAATAATGAATTGTCTCCCCTCCCGAGAGTTGAAACACCACATTCCCAGCCTCATTTGTGTGCAAATTTTTCAGCCGCAAAAGTTTTGCATGTTCTTAATGACTTAATTAAAAATGTGATGTGCAAAGCAAAAGTATAACCTTTCCTCAAGACTGCAAATGTAATAATATAGGGGGGTAATAAGTACCTGCGCTCCCACATGGCCTTCCCGTAACCTAGGAATGTCGGTGTGTGACCAGGGCGAGGAAGCCCATGGCTCCACTTGGCGCAGGTCGACAGAGAGATCGACGTCCTGCAACTTGTTTTGCACAAATGTCCGCAAGTTCCATGGCCAGTCATTGTGGCTGCAAACAAAAAATATGAAAATTTTGAAAAATAAGACACTGGTGCACAATTAAAACAACATGCTATTGCTAACAACAACACAAAGACAGCCTGTAACAACCATCTTTTCGCCACTTTTTTCGTTGGATTGGAAACAACAATGAAAACTCTTGTTACTAACTAGAGGTACTTCAATCTAACGCAAAGTTCTAAGACATTGAAGTGTTAAGCGATAGTACAAAGCAAATCACCACTACTGTTTTAAATCATGTGTAACCAAAGGAACGAATTTTACGAATTCATATTCATCACAATCATTGTAGTAACCTATTCTATCACCAATGAAAAAGTTTTTTTTTGCCTTACTGACTGGGTAGACCCTTTTTTTACAGTATCACAGCATTTCGTCTCCCTCCTAGAGGCTTCGTCAGAAAAAAAAGAAACATGAAAGAGAAATCTTTACACGCATACACACAGCCATCTCCAATAAATCTACTAGGTTTCACTAGTTACTATAGTGAATACTGTATAGTGTGTGGTTAGAGATGGCAATATACAGAGTTTATCCGTTTACAATTACCTTTCGTTTCTATCCAACGAAGCCTCAAGGAGGGAGGCAAAACTTCTTGGAGTGTGAAAAGGGGTGTATTCGGTCATTTAGCTGAAAATTTTGTTGTTGTTTTTTTTAGAATTTTTTACTGGTGATAAATTATGTTTATCAGGGTAAAAAATTAAGCTTTTAATTACTTTTCATTGAACTCCCTTTGCGATGCAAACGTATTACTTTCTTATTTAAAGATGATTAATGGAAAATGAAAACTATCAAATAAGTCAGTCGGGAACATAAGTCAGCCAATCGATAAAAGCAGAGCCAAGGATTAGTCGGGATCCTTCCTGACAATTTAGCATCGATCCCTCGAAACCAGGTGCAAGCAGTGATCCGAAGTTTTGTGACCACAAATGTCTAGCGTTATCTACTGATATGTCACACAAGCCTACTTAACTACTATACAAATTACCCGCTCATAATCCAATAGCTTAGGTTTTGACTGATGATTCAGTAGACGTGTTATGCATTGATACACATTTTAGCTATATCGAAACTTCTACTTTATCTCAAAACTTCAACCGTGACTCTTGTAAGTTTTTTGACTTACTATTTTTCTTACAATGTACAGTCGAGTTTCATACAGTGAGTTTTAATCGACCCAACCTCGTGATAAGAAAAACTCGTTACATGAACAGCATTTTTACCCTATTAAGTGCCTAACTTGTGCAAAATTTTCAGTCTCCTTGTTGACACACTTTCTGCAGTAAAAAAACAAACATTTTAATATTATTTCACATAATGACCACAGATAACCCATATGATTCAGTTTTGCTCCATTTTCTTATAAATATATTTTAATTTCAACTGTGGAACATTTCCGCTTTCTTTCACTTACTTTTGAATGGGGGAGGGGGTTAGTTTAATTAGCTAATGCACTATTTTTTTAAAAACCCCACAGGAACCAGAGATGTATTTATTATTTATTTATTTATCAATTAATTATACTAAAAGGAGTGAAGAGGGTGCAAACTTGTTGACAAGATTAAAACATAGCTGCAGTCAATCAAGTTGAAACAATGGTTTCACTTTCTTCAGTCTTTACGCGTGGTTGGTCTTATACAGTAGGCTACATTCCAGAAATTCATTTCCGTTGAGTTGGTGACATGCACTGAAAGCCAAACTGACACCTCGACAAATGAAAATCTGGACCACGTTCCAACAAAAATGTAAAGAGGTTTTGGTGTGTCTATCAAATCAGCGCATTACCGTACGATTAAAGAAAAAAGAAGAATTCTATTGGAAATGCATTCCATGCACAAGAATACGACACGAGCGATAAATTCTCAGTGAATAAGTGATGTTTGTTACAAAATAGGGAGAGCAATTTAAAAGAAAATCAATGGAACTTTTGTTGCTTGTCTTTCAACCAACATTTTGTCATTTTTTGAAGGAGGCACCAAAAGAGAAAAAATTTGGCATTTGTCACACGTTCTGTCGGAAGAGAACCATCTTTATGTCTTCCACGCGGTGTTTTTATCCAAAACATGTTTTGAAACTTACATTAGGTGACAGCTCCTCTAAAAGGCAAACGTATATAAAAGAGCAAGATACGCCAAATCGCAAGGTATGCCGAATTTTTGCATGCCTTGCGTTTTATCTACTATTATACATCCAGAAAAAAACACCCAAAACAAAAAACAACGTTAATGAACCTTCAAATATAAAATTCAAGAACAATTGTAAATAATAATAGGCCATCATAACGTTCTCCGACTTCAATTAGAATATTATTGTACATTGAAATTCTGAAATTATTTGTGCCTCCGATAAATGTACCATTTTTTTTAAATAAGTCATTCCATCGACTTAATAACTAAACAGTAAGGTAACTACTTTTATGAGTAACTACTTGTATGTGTACGAATTAAAGAATTACTTACAACACAAAGTGTTGAAAGTGTCCGCCATCGCCATCTTGCAAAATAAAATGCAAGAGCTAAAGTAATGCTTATACAACATTTGGATGAAGCTCCATGCTGCGCTGCGAACTTAAGTGCGTCAACATGAGTTAAAGGAAAAGTCGAAAAAAAAAAACCGCGAGAAAAGCTGTTGTAGCCGTTAAAATCGTTCGAGACCAGAACGACGCCATCTGCAAAAATGAAACTCCTATATTTCATGTACCAATCGAGTGCAATTACGTTTTACATACCATTATAGTCACAAAGTTATAACCAATTGAAATGTGGTACATTTATTGCAAAACATCCTATCGTTAATATACGATATGAATCACGGTATCGTATATTACATGTCAAAGTATTAGTGTGTAATCGATTGTAATACTGTAATCGATTGTCGTAATGCCATCTTTTGTTATCCATGTTCCTGAAAAGTACCGCAGTTACCAAAATAGAAGTTGGGAAGATCATAATTCAAATGGGTTACAAGTAAAGTAATAACTACTACTAACAGTTCTAGGTAGTAAAAGTTAAACATGAACAATAACATCTCACTGTAATGCGATTCAATTGAGACATTGGTAAAGAGTGTTGTAAACTCAGAAAGCTGTTTCATCCATGTAACCAAAAACCTTATCGACATACACACAAGTATTTTCAATGCGGAATATACTCAGCAACTGTCCCCAAAACGAGTTACCAAGCATGAATCAAGTTAGTTATTCGTTCTGGCAGCAATCAAGCAGTGTCACGAAGCGTTGTGATTTTCGGAAATGACCCAAAACTAGATGGCATGTTTTCCCAATTGTTAACCATTGGAAAGTGCCAAGACTAACTCGATTGAACATGACTGCCATTGCGTACCCCGTCATGAACCGGCACACATTTACCTCACCCAGACAACTAACGATCCATAAAAGTCACTTGACAGGAACAGCTCAGAGCTTTAACAGCAGGAAACTTTAGCACGCGCACAAGTCGAGCCAACACCGAGTAACTTATCTTTACAGTTTTTTGCAAAGGGAGGCAGGAACGGGAATGTTCTGAATATTAAAAAGTAACTTCTAAATTTCATCAATGCATTTGAAGTTCCAAAAAAAATTCTGTGAAAACCTTTTTTTACATGTTTATGCAACCAACACATGACAACACATGATGAGCATGTCAAGGACAAGAAAAAAAGTTTAAAATCAATTTTACATGACCTCTTCTACTTAAAATGTTTTGTCCCAATGTCACTTACTGTGCACTGTGCAGCATATTTAATTAGATAAAATGGCCTAATTTTTCTTCTTCAACAGAATATGGACTATAATTGGTAAATAATAAATCGTAGTAACTTCCTGGGAGTTTACAGTAACATTTGCTTTTAAAAAAAAAACAGCCCATTACTTGTTACAAGTTTAATGTCTTTGTGGATGATCAGATCAATAACGTCCTTCCGCTCGAAGTGGCAAAAGTGGCATTTACACGAATGCATGATTCATACCAAGTTGGAGTGAAATAAAAATTGAAAGTTCTTCCGGATGACAATGAACGTTGGCACTATTCTACGCATGCAAAAAAAATATGTGTGTGTGTGTGTG